>OMLP01000321.1:0-54062 GCA_900302685.1 Spondyliosoma cantharus | reverse complement strand
GCTAAATCACCAAGGCTCAATCTCACCACCTCCTATCAGATGAAAGACAACCGACTGTGGCACGAGGGCTCCCCTGCATCGCACATGTGCACACACACACACACACACACACACACACACACACACACACACACACACACACACACATCGTCTCATTTACGCCACTAATGTCTATTGATACTGTTCATTGCAATTCTCAAAGGGTGTTACACAGAGTCAGTTCCAGTCAGCCATTGATCGTCCAGCAGGATGAGGCTGTGTTAATCAGCTACCATTGTGAGGACGAGTGCTTCCTAAAGCCGGCATACCTCTCATATTTCTCCCCAGACATAATTCACTGTCGGGGCATGTGTGTGTGCACGCGCGCGTGTTCTGCCTCCCCCTCTATCGCCTCATCTCCCTCCATCAATCTCGATCACTCCGTGTCTCTCATTTTGCATACCGCAAGCTTTTTCGCAATCCCTCACACGCGGATCACACCTCTTCGGTTACAGCCCTGACCGCAAAAGAAGACATTAAAGGCAATTAGCTGCACTTGTGTTCTTCCTGTTCTTGTAATTTGTTCTTTCTTCTCTTTTTTTTCTTTCTCCCTCATTTCAGTTGAGTGACAGAATCCCTGTTCTGGCATCACCTTAAAAACATCGCCTCAATTCACACAAACAAACCTGCAAACATGTGTATCCTAAATGTTAATTATGTAAGCTCGCAGGACGTAATAATCTTAAATTGGCTCAATGTCCCCACTGGCAGTCCTCCAGTGTGCGGCGTGCTGGCAGCTTGTCCCGTGTTCTGCTGCCAGAGGGACTATATGTCTCATAATTCACCAAAAGATACATTTTTGACTTCGCCATTGTCTGCTGGGTTTTTACACTCTCACAATCGTCGTGGAGAATGCAGCCTTCTCTTGTCTTTGTTGAAGCTTACTGTAATAGAAGGCGGCTGCACAGACTCCACTTTTATTTCTTGTCAAAAAAGGCTGCAGTCGCTGCGTCTGCATATAATGTCAGAGTGTAAAATGTCTCCCTCTGTTTGGGTTTTCCTCGCTGATGTCAGGTTGTAATCTTCTCCCCTGTAGTTTCTGTTTAGGTTAAACACCGCTCACACTGCTGTCCATTGCCTGCCTTCTCCTCTCCCTGAAATGTGTTCAGAGAGTAAACATGGATGCATTTGATCTCTACCCCAAGGGGATACGGTTGAGGTCTAGTCATATGCCTTCCTCAGTCTGCCTCGCATATTGCTTGGCAAAGCCAGGCGTACAGTACCGGCAGCTGTGGACAAATAGTCTCAAACATGCAGGACGGAACAATCAGGCTTGTCAGCTTCTGCGTATTGGAACGTTATATAACGGCTGTGTGGCGGGTTGGGCTGGAGTGTGGTGCAATTTGATAAAAATTGCATGCTGAAGATTATTTCCCATGATAATTCAGTACAGATATTGGTTATCTTAACAGTGTGGTCTAATGGCGCTGCATGCACACAGTGTATTACTTATTTATGATCTCTGCACGCAGCAGCAGGAGGGAGCTTATATCCCCATCCCTTGTTCTTTTTGCTGTCGCGTCCCTCCTTGTCTTTCTCCTTACCTCATTCTGTCACTCACTCTTGTCTCGTTGCGCACACGCCCTCTCATCTCCCTTTTCTCCCTCTCACATTGTCAGATTGGCGCTGAGTGGGATGCCAAGGAACGCATGTTCCGAAACTTCGGCGGCCTGATGGGCCCCATGGACGAGACGGTGGGCATGCAGAGGTGGAGCAAGGGCCCCAACGTCACCGTTACGGTCGTGTGGATCGACCCCACCAACGTCATCGCGGCCACCTACGACATTCTGATTGACGCCAGTGCTGAGTTCACCCACTACCGCCCGCCGCTCAACCAGCCCCTGCGGCCCGGTGTGTGGAGCGTCCGCATCCTGCATCACTGGAGCCCCGTGGCTGAGATGCGCTTCCTTATCTCCCCGTTGGCCTACAACAAGCACCAGCCCATACGACAAGGTGAGAGAGAGCTTCCTCTGTGATGGCAGCACGTGTAACAGTTACACCAGAACACAAAATTAATATTGATTATTTGTTCCCCAACAACAGATAATCATTCATCAAATAAGTCCTTAAGGTATTACTCTAAATGCCAAACACTTCATATCACAATGTGGTGGAAGCCCCACAAAGGAAGCCCGGCAATAAATCCTGTGTTTGTGAAGCTTATTACTTTTGATTCCTCACAGAGGAGTTGGTTGGTGAATTTTGAGGCTTTTGTGGTTTTTCTATGGTGATACTGTCAAGTGTAGGCAGTGGTGGAAAGTTACTACGTGCATTTACTCCAGTACTGTGCATAAGTCAAATGTTGTGACACTTAATGATCAGTTACATTTCAAACTAATTGATACAAAACAGCTAATAAGCTACGATTGAGACTAAGCATATAATCAGCGCCACCACCAGCTATAAGAATATAAGCGTCTGAAACATTCAACATAAAAATTGTCATACTTGAGTAGTTCCATTTCTGCTGCTTTGTAATTCTGCTCCTGTGCATGTCAGACGGTTATGTTGTACTTCTTACTCAACTACTTTTATCTGACAGTTATAGTTACTGGTTGCAAATTCAAGTTGTTTGAAGAAAAAATATGTTTAGGAGGAGTCAGCAACTAATTACTAATTACTTAGAAAAAGGTGATTTTTACCTCTGCCAAGGAGGTTTTGTTTTCATCTGTGTCTGTCTGTTTATCAGCAGGATTACAAAAAAGCTAGTAAACAGATTTTCATGAAATTTGGTCGGAGGATTGGTCCCGGCCCAGAAAAGAACATATGGTGCAGATCCCGATAAAGAGACAGAGTTATTTCAACATTTATTTATCTCTCATTCGTTTATCTCTCAGAGAATGATGCATGGATCTTGATGAATGGTGGCTGGTATCTGTGAGTGAGTACGAAAGCAGCGTGTGGAGGTATACACTCTACTTAGTGCCATTCTACTTATGTAGCGCAAAAACAAAATATGATTTAAAGTGGAAAAAAAATTAACTCTAATACTCTTTAAATTCAGTAATTTCATATATTAAAACACCATGAAAGGAACACATCTGGAGTACTTTTACCCCTGATACTTTAAGTGAATTCTGGTCATAATACTTGCTCAGTTTCACCTTAGTTAAATTTTGATGCAATACTTTTACTTATAATGGAGTGCGTGTGAAGTGTAATATTTTGACTTTGTATACATGCTGTAATTCCTCCGCCGCTGTATGTATCTAACATTATGTCGGACACAATTTGTTGCCGTTCAATCCACAACAGTCTGACGCAGTCAGCACAAATTGAGCATTATGAAGTCTTACAAAGGCAGGGCTGGCTGTAAGTTATTGCAGAGTGGAGGCCTCTATACGGTCACTTGTTATAAATCCATGATAGACAGATTCATTTTAGATCTGAGTCACCCTCTTATCTAACTGATCAGTAGTTCATGTACAGGATGCTGGAGATGAAAATACACAGCTTGGATTCAGATAGTGAGTGTGTTTGATCGACAATGTCTAACTTCCAGTTTACATTTTCAGTGTTTACTTTCCAGTTGCCACCAACATGGTAACAATTGGTAAAGTAACATAGCTAGTTTAGGTGCTCCAAAATGTCTGCACGTGTACACACACACACACACACACACACACACAGAGAGATGATGCCCTTTCTAATCAAGCCTCTGGGCCTCTGCAGACCCTGGCTGTTTGTCATCGAGTCACCCTTAATAAAGCAGCGAGCTGCTCATACCCACTAAACAGAGTGTTAAACAACAGCGCACTTAGTCCACGAAAAACAATGACACAATTAAATCAATCAGCCAGCATTGGATAAGGGGCAAGACAGCATTGTTCCAGACCATTGGCAGCCAGTTTGCTGTGAAAGTCACATGAGAGTTGGGAAGCTAGCTTCGGCATAATCGCGCCTTTCTCCGTTTAATAATCTCACTGAGCCGTTTAAACGATGAGGAGAACCAACAAATCAAGTTACGGCTTTTTGTCTTTGGCCTTGAGTCTCAGCGGGGGGGGGTGTTAAATATTCATCTCTGGTTTACAGCTGTTTAGAAAATTTGCCTGGTCCTAATTTAACTATGTCAGTTGAACATTCATCTCTTGCCTCGCTGTCACTACAGTGTCGCTCAGTTGTGTCGGCTGTTTATGAGGGAACAGATGTAGATTTATTGATTATTTGTTGGCAGTGATGCAAATGGGATGAACAAATGAGAGACACTCCGACCATAATGTAAGTCAAGCAAGCTAAAACAAAAACAATTGCAGGAAGAGGTAGAAGTATTCTCTCTTTTATGCTCGGCAAAAGTAGTGACACCAGTAAGATTTCAACATGGTGGCTTTACTTGAGTGAAGTAAAAGTACAAATGTATTATTAGTTAAATTTGCTAAATAGAATATAAAATAGCATAAAATGAAAATAATATAAAAATAATAAATTAAAATGACCTCATAATGCACTAGTGCATCTGTTGTACAGTAAATATATTAGGTTACTTCCATCCACTGGCTATTGACTGCAGCCTGCATGAGTTTTAGCTGGAAGTACTTCATTAACTAGAAACTACCATTCAGGGCCCAACAGTCCTCTTTATGCCAATCACTCATAGATACCAGCCACCTAAATAAGCCTGATTTTTTTTTCATGAAGAGCCATGCATTACTCCCTGAGAAATTAATGAAAATGCAAACAAACAGAGAAAAAACACCCTATCTCACGATGTTAAAGAAAGTGAGAAAGAATTCCTGGGTCCATCCCTTTAATCCGGATCTTACTGGGGTCTATTCTGGGCCCAAACCCATCCTCCATCCAAGTTTAAAGGAAATCATTTGAGTAGTTTTTTGTGTAATCCTGCAGACAAACCAACCAACCAACAGACACAGGTGTGATTGCGTAGTGACTGTCTAACTTATTAATTTAGAAATAACACATACGTCCTGTTGCTAATAAAAAGTCACATACATAAGACATAAAATGCACCCTTTACCACTTCAGTACACTCAGGAATATTCCTGCTGCAGCCTCACTTTATGGTGAGTAATGTTGGCAAACTTTAGGGAGATAGTGCTCCGCGACTGATGTAATCAAGTCATTCACTTCACAGAGTTTAGGACTCTCCTAATCTCTGCATGTTACTGTAAGACATTTCAGTGGTTTTATCACAACATTAAAACGGCCAATTCACAGCAGAGATGAGTGAAAGTTTAATGCGCTGATATAATGTAATGGCCACTCACAGCCACAGTGGCCTCTGTTCAGCAAAAGTTACAGTCCCACTTTGAGTACATGGGAAAACTTAACACAAGGAACTTTTAACCAGTTATGAAACGGTCTCAGTTCATTCCTAATCTTAATGTTGATGCCTCTATATGAATTATATAAGACCCTATATATGGCCTATTATGTGGAATTATTATTGTAATTCTTATAGCCTTAAAGAATTAAAGACTTCTAGGATCCAGGCAGGACAAAAAATAAAGTCTAAAACATTCATTTCTTTTATGGAGGAGCACTGGGGATGAATTGAGGAGTCTCACAGCCTGAGGAAAGAAGCCGCTCTTTAGTGTGGTGGTACGACACTAAGCAAACTTTACTTTGTTTCACCCTCGTCGTCTTTTGTCCACAGAATACGCCGCAATCTACAAGAAATTAACTTTTCTTATAGGGGTGCCAATAACTTCCATTTCGGTTGTTGCCTCGTGTAAGACTACATTCAAATACCTGTCGATTCATTAGGGAATAGTATCAGGATCCAGGGGGACTCATCTCTGATTACATCTGGATTAAGGCTTGTGCCATTTATTCATTATTATTATTATTATTATTATTGCGCACCATAAAAAAAGGTATGATAATAAAAAATTTAAAAAATCACGTGGTTATTAGTTCTCCAGAGTCATTTACTTTTTTATGTTTATGTGGAGTTTATAGTCATTTAGTAATAATCGTGAATGTGCTTTCTTCTTAGTCCTGCCATCCACTCGCCTTTAATTTACTGCCATGTCTGGCACCAGCTTTCCCTCCTACGGGCAGTGCCAGTAAAACTTCATGACGTGGCCTTCCAACCGCACTGGCAGCACACACACACATGCATGTGCACACTACACATTTTTTACACACAAAGCTCAAACTTTACACAGATGCATGACTTCATAACACACTCTGCCACCGCAAAGCTGGCTGGCACGGGCCGGGCATCTCCTCGCCTGGTGGAGCACCTCATGTCTGACTGCGTCTTTCTGTCATCGGCGCATGAAAAGCGCCAATGTCTGCTCAGCCGTGCTCAGAAGGGATGGCTCGCACCCCAGTTAGAGGACCAGTGAGGAATTTACAGCTTCAGTGCAGCTCAGGGTGGAGGGAGTGTTTGAGGATGTGTCTACGTTTTTCTTTCTTCAAGCCGTGCCCGACCGACATGGGAAGAAAGAATGAGGGCGCGTCTGAGTATTTCTGACCGTTTCCAAAAAGTCAGCGTCACAGTGGCCTGACACACCACATCAAAGAATGGGATTCAAGGAGTCCAGTCGTAGAAATCAATCCAAGCAAATTAGCAACCAGTTGAAGCTTTTCTGATAATGAAGCGAATCACGTTCTCTGCTTTGATATTTTACCATTCATGTTTCTCTTTTTCCTTTTCTCCCTCTCCCTTCAACTCTTTTCCCTTTTGTCTGACCACTGATTATCAACTCCTCACACATCATCCGTCTCCCTCTCTGTTCTCTCTTTCTTCCTTCCCACGTCTCTCCAGAGGATACTCTGAAGCTTCACAACGGGCCGGCGAAGAACAGCTACATGGAGCAGAGTTTCCACGGACTCAACCCGGTGCTCAACATCCCTGTCAGCCTGGGCTACGTGGAGCAGGCCAAGAGGAACGCGGCACTGACAGGTCCAGAGCTGGAGCACTGGTTAGACAGCCTGGTGGGCGAGTTGTGGGAGGCAGCCGACATCTGCGCTGTGGGCCCTACCGCCTGCCCGGTCATGCAGGCCTGCCCCAAGAACCCCTGGAGCTCCCTGAGCCCAGACCCCAAATCCCATCTGGGAGCACCTCGCGCCGACGGGCGCATCAGGTAGCAGCGAGGTCTCCAGCTGGACAGGAGACCTCGGCACAGGAGATTCACTGTTGTTTTTTTTATTTATTTAAGGGGTTTGTTGCAGGTGGGAGGGAGGAAAAGTGTTCTCCCTCTGTCTTGGGAAAAGAAAAGTGGATTTATTGGGGGGTTGCTGGTGAGGGTGTCTGGACAGAGATCGAGGAGAATGATTTTTCAGGTCCTCCCACGGGGTTCCTCCTTTTAGGGGATTATGCTGGCTTTGCTATTTCAGTTTCTCAGTGTATTTATTTTTCTTCTCATGGCTGAGTTTTACTGTGATCAAACGTTGCAATTTTTGAGCATTTATTTTGCTGCTGAATGAATTATGAAGTCAGCTTTTTAAGCCCCGCATGGGGCACAGCGGTCATGTGAGTATGGATTGTCAACACTGGTAGCAGACAAAGTTCTGCTGCAAATAAAAAAAAAAAAGGCCTTAGCTGTAAGACATATATGTGAGGAGGTAGCCCGGTACGAAATGAAATGTGCCTCCTTAAGTGTATGTCAGCATGAAGAAAATGGGATGATATGTGAGCGTTGAGGTGAGGCCAAAACAGTCAGAGAAGATTATTTTGATACGACTCAAAATGCAGCACCGCTAAAAAGAAAATGTCCTGTTTATGAAGAAGAAACTTTGAACAACAAATATTTTAGCATTATTAAAGCCAATTACTGCAGAACTCCTGACTTTCTGATAGTTCAGTGACTCCGTTTGTAAATCAGTGGAATAAATCAGCAACAGCAGCACAACTTCTCTCAGTTCAGTGCCTGATCAGGATGTGGAACTGTTGCGGCTGGGCGAACCATCTGCTGCAGTCACATTTTTCGTAAATATGGAAAAAGAGAAATGCAAATACAGAGGCCTTCTCAGAATAATTACACCTATTTGGATAATAATAGAAATTAAATTGTAGACATTTTAGTGTTCTAAAAATCATGAATGCTTCATTTAGGGTTGTTGTACATTAGTATTTTAAGACTTAACATTCACATAGTGTAGTTTGTTTTTTTATCAAACCCAGATGTTTTGACAGGCAGAGGACAAAGAGAGAATTGTTTTGTCCGACTTGGTTTTCTCACAAACCTGCCTCAAACTTGAAACACTATTATCTCAAGCTGACCTTAAAACTCTCTTCTTTGTTTTCAGTGTTGTCTTATTTCTTTTTTTACTTTCTTCGGTCATTTCAGTGACACTTTATGTTGTACATGATTATACATGAAGTTTCAAAAAGTGTGTGAATGAGGGGGGTGAGTCCATGAGTCGCTATTTATTTATAAGTTTATATTAATACTGATATTTTTAGTCAGTGACTAAATAACTGCGACGCTGCCTTGGCAGCATGATAAATATTTTTTTGTAAAGAAAGCCGCCTTTATTTACAAAGGCCAACCCCCCAAACTTATACAGTACCTTTTTATGGCCCGCACCTGTGTGTTAGTCCGTGTTGTCCTGTCTGAATAGATCTTCTTGTCTTGGTTTCTTACATGGCTGTTTGCCAAGTGCATCACAAGAGAAAGCCACCCTGACCCACGAGGTCGGAGGTCAGCTGACGAACAACCTCACCAAACAGAGAAGGTGAACAAAGACACTCTTCACGACTGAACACATTGGACGACGTCTGGACACGGAAGGAGAAACTGTGCTTTTCTTGGTGTTTTCTGGTTCCTGTCAGTTTCAGAATGATAGTGAGTGGTAGTGATCTTCATGCTGTGACAATAATGTACAATTTCAAGTGACTATTATATCGTGTCTTGATTGCAAAATGCATCGTTTATTAGATCGGGTCTATGGCACCCTTTCAGCTACATTTGAAGTACCTTTTCTGCCATCGAGACAATCTCTGGACATCTGAGACGAGTTGATTAGACTGAGGGTAGCACATCGGCAGCACATCCTGAACAAGAGGTTTGGTCACATATTTACTTTGAAATAAGTTTCCTCTGAAGCCAATTAGGAGTCCAATCTGTGATTGTCAACATTGTTTAGCCACCACACAAGCTAAGTGAGTGTTTTTTCACAGGCTAATGAAGAGACATTACTGTTCATTAATGTCAAGTTCACCTTGCCTCTCTGTCGGATGTGTCCATTATAACTGCTATCACTCCTTCCCGCTCAGATCTACACTGTTCCTGGGGCCGGGTTGTAAAGGACTGTTTTGATTTCCACAGGCCGCCTTCTGCCGCCAACCCTTTTAATTTATAGTGCCACCGTGCTCGGAACAATTACTTCACACGGTACATATTATCATGTAAGCTCGATGACAGTTTTGGAAAAAGGTGAATTAAGTAAATGTAACTCATTGTGGAAGTCCTATTTTGTAACAAAATGATTAACAAATGAAGATGTACATAAGTATTTTGTATTGAAATATTGTTTAAAAAGGTATTGTACATGTAAATACAGATGTGGTAAAAAATTACATTGAATTATTAAGAGTTTTTGAAGTGTCAATAACAGGGCACGAAGAGTGAATTGATAGTGTTTATTGATCAAAATACATAACCTGTTTCAGTGTTTATGGACAGCCGTGACAACAACCTTGTCCTATTTGCCTCTCAGAGAAAATCACATGCCAGATTGTCGTTGTTCTTGCTGGAATGTAATGTTGAGCAACTGTTGCACAAACTTCTCTGAACTGACGTTCCTTCCCCACCCCCACCCCCGTTATTTTACGGTTCTGTTGGTTTGTTTTTTTCCGGGGAGGCTCTGTGTGCCTTAGCTGACTTTTAGAACCTTCTCAGTCCATTAAAAAAAAAAAGACTTTATTTTTGCTCTTCGTTCTGGATTTCATGTGAAGAATACCGTGAGTTTGTCGAGTGATTCACTGGTACTGCAACACCAAAAAGATGTCTGCTGTTGTATATATCATCAGGCCTTCTGTCTTTATCAGCTTTTATTTGTTTTTGTTTTCCCTTTGGGGATCTGTTTTGTTGTACTTGACTGGCTTGTTTTACTTTTTCTCTGACTGCTTTTTGGAAATAAAATTCTATGGAAAAACAGTGGGGTGTGTACGAGTGAGCATGTTGCGTTTGATAACAAGACATGAAGCCCGCTGAAGCATCTTTCCAACGTTGTTGCTTATTAAAATGCACGTTGCTCTACAAATATAGCTGAAGTCATTTTAACTGGGTAATATAATGCTTTTAATACAGTATATATTAACCAACAGGGTTCATTTAACTTTAATTTCACTAAATAAAGTTTAACAAGATGTGATATAAAGAATCTATTAATCCATAAAGCTGCACTAATCAACATTTTTTATATTCACAATGGATCTAACAAATATGTCACAAGAGAAAGTTTTCACCCATAGTGACAAGCCCACATTGAATTGTCATCCAACTCTATAATTCCCCTCAGGTTTAAGGAGCATTTCAGTGTCTTTAAGCTCATTGTTTTGGTTCTACAGCCCTTAACTTAATTGTTTTGGTTTAGTGTCAGTGCTCTCATCAGCATTGTTTCCAGCTGTTGCATGCAGCTGTTTTGAGCAACAACAAAAAAATACTCTAATAAACTCATTGTACACTACAAAATCTGCAAAACAACAAACCCCAGACACATTAGGTAGGTTAGCGACTAGCTGGAGAACATATTGGAGCATTTAGCTGCTAAAGAGCCAGATCTTCCCCCCAGGAGTTGGTGGAAAGCAAATCAAAGCTGGAAGGAGAGTGAAATATCTTATTCACACAACGGCCATTTTTTTTCTGATGGGAAGCTCAAATGTCGTACTGTTGTGATTTAGGTTGCATGTACTATAGTAGGGAATCTGACAGAATTGTTAATCATTTCATCACTTCCTTATTGCATACATACAACATATTTGTTAAATTAGCTTCCATTAGACATCAGCTAACGTTAGCGTTCAATTTCCTGGCTAACAATAATGGTTGATAGTGTTACATGATATGATAGGAATGGCGAACATTCATTCCAAAAAAACAACACACATCTTGGAGACATTAATTTAAGCCTGGAAGGGAAACACACTGAATGTAATGAAACAGAAATCGTAGCTAACGGGTTGTCAATTGTGTTGTTTTACCCTGAAATACGGCTTTTCCCTCTGATTTTTCACTAACAATCCTCTTTGCAGTTGCTGATCAGTGGTGGTGAAATGATAATAACTTGTCAGATTCAGAACATTTATATGAATTGCAACCTGGAAACAACCGCTCACCGCTTGAGAAATGTTACCTGAATTCAAATCTTTGCACTCACAGTTGGAAATCATTTCAAGCTTTGACCATCGCTTCATGCCTTAAGTATTTTCCCAGTCAAACTGAGGTAGAATGAATCGTTAACTGTGGGCACATCTAGTTGCTCCCATATGTTTTCACCAAAATAGTCTCAACAGTTGTCCTCTAGCGGAGACTCTCACCCAACGCCCACATCAAAACTCAGCTCTTAAATATGCAGCTACGGGGAGAGTTAAAGCATTGCACAGGAATGATGACTTCCTCTGAATGAGACAATCAAAGTCATACTGTTTACCCATAGATACGGTTATGGAGTGTCTAACAAAAGCAAAGACCTTCAATAGTCTTTGTGTATGTTTGTGTGTGTGTGTGTGTGTGTGTGTGTGTGTGCATGCGTGCGTGCGTGTGTGTGTGTTCCCCCAGAGGCTCCCTACCACAGCGTAGCACTGTTGAGTGTTTGACAGGCCTTGATCAAAGGAACACTACAGTGCCAACAGATCCCGTTTACTGTCCCATAAGACTTGGGACAGGCAGCCTAATTAGTCCTCACTTACTCTGCTGTGCACTTACATGCGCGCAAGTGTGTCTGCGCGCGTTTCCTGAGTAAGCAAGTTAAGTAAGGCAGCAAAAGAGAAAACACGGCCTGCAGGTTAACATGCATATGTGGGTGTGCCCGTTTAGGAGGATGTGAGGAGAGATGCGGCATTGTGTTTGTTTGACTGTCACGTGGAACACTAAAAGCTATCCTGCTGATGTCGGGAGCAAATCACTCGGATTAATGGCAGATAAACACTGTGATGATCATTTTCAGCTTTTAACCCGAGCTGACACACATGCTACTTGATTAATTAGCACCAACGAGAACAGAGAGAGAGCACTGTGATAATAGGCGTCTCTCTCCCTACTGTAACACAGCCATCTGCACATGGAGAGCGTGCTTGCTGCAGCTAAATACATTCCAGTCATGGTACAATGTAAAAAATGGCTTTCTGATGAATAACTCATATTACATTCATGTTCAATGATGATACAGATGCACAGTTTTACTCACTGAATTATCACCAGAGCAACCGACAACTGCCGCTCTTTGCTTGCTATCCTTGGCTGTAGCTAGCTAGCGGTAGCTAATTAGCTCTTGCACAGCTCAACTGTGGTTTAGCTTCCAGAGAGTGAACACAGCTGCACACTGAACTGGGACTGAACACAGCTTTCAAGACCTATTGAAGTCAGTTTGACGACAGCGGGATATAGTATGGAGGCGATTTACAGCAGCTCTGGCAAAGACCATGACTCCAGGGACAAGAAAACATAGCACGCAGTGACACCAGAAATGTGCAGCCAAAGAGGAAGGAGAGAGACTTAGACATCAGCAGATAGCAAAAACAGTGTGTAGAGCTGGAATATTTTCACATCTTACTCTGTGAATTGAGGACTGGATCTCGGCTCTGGAGATGGTCGGCAGCTAGCTGGTTAGCGCGTTAGCTAGAGCAGACAAGTCACAGTCCATAGACATCTTTGACAAAACAACAACAACGTAGTTGGTAGTTCATCTTTAAAATGTTTTAAATTACAATTCTGGCCATATCTTACAAATTGCTACTTTAAGATTCACAACGTCCTGTTACTGTAAACACAAGTGAAAATAGTCCACGCCAAATGGAATGACACGTCTTGCTCTTGTTTGAGTAATTTTTTCTTAAAGTGTCACCAGCCTAATGCTGGATTGTTGGGTGCCACCAAGTGTATTGTTTGGTATTAATGAAGCTCGGCCTAATTTAGATCAGGAAGATTATTATCTTTTCATTCACCTCTCTCCCCGCTCTCTCTATTCGCCAGACATTTGCATTTCTTCATGTGCTCTCTGTCCATTAACCAACCAGATTCTGCCTTGAACATGATCAGCCAATCATGTTTCTGCTGTCAAACTTAAAACCGCCCTTCTCTCTGCTGTCAGCTGTCATTTCAGGTGCAACCCTCCTCCACCCCATCATCCTCCAGCTCTTAATCCAGAGCCTAGGCTCTACTCACCGGGATCAAACCCCTCCGTCATCAGGTCTCCAGGATCTCTCTTATTCCATCACTGCCACCACCAGTTTCTAGACTCCATGGGGAGGTCTCCTATTCTGTGCACAGCTTCATCACCTCTCCAAATATTACTTCACCACGATGGTGTCATGATTCCGTGTTCTGTATGTCTAGTTGTTTTCTTTGCCCTCTCGTGTCTTGTCGGTGCCTCTGTGTTTGTCTCCCTCTGTCTGCCAGTAAGTTCTCCTCTGTGATTTTTCCCCCTCGTTACCTCACCTGGCCTCCTCCCTCCTCTCTCCTCACCTGTTTCTCGTCTCGTCATCAGTGTCTGTGTATTTGTGTCTGCCCTGCCCTGCACTCCCTGCTCGGTCATTGTTTCCCCCAGTTGTTCTTGTTGTTCTGCTGATGTCCCGTATGCCTTGTCTCCTGTCTGGTTAGTTTGGTTTTTTGCTTTTTTTGAACTTTGCCCTTTTTTGTTACCTTGTTTCCTTTGGACTTCAGCTTAGTTATTAAAGCTCGCTTTTTGTTCCTGACATCTGCCTGCTGTGTCTGCTTTTGGGTTCACCCTTTTGAACGATCCCTGACAGATGGAGTCTAACCGCCAAAGACTTTCTTATTCTCTCTGTACACATGGCAATAAAGCTTCATTTAGAGAGTCTCTCCTAACTGATCTGAATGTTTCGAACTCAGAGGAGATTTGAGTTTTTAACAGAAAAGGAAAACCATATTGACAGGCAGCAGATTGTCAGAACAGAATAATCCAAAAAATGTAAATGTCTTAATTTAACATGACAAATTATGTTATGTATATCAAAATTAAACAGCTTACAAAACAGTTTAAACTTCAGTCTGTACCACAGTGATAAGCCCTGGTGTGTTTTCTTAACGTTAAATGACAAAATATGCTGTTTTTCCATACCCGCTAGAATAGAGGGACAGCATAATTCTATTCCTTTTCAAAACCTCTACAAAGCACTGTTGAATAATACATCTGTATTATTATCTGACCTAATCGTTAAGGTTTGGGCAGGTTTAGACACAAAAACATTGAAATTGAAGATTGAAAACACTACTGGATTCCAACAACACATCTGATATTTCTTGGATTTATGTCTCTATAAAGCATTCTGTGAGCTGTTTTTGAAAGGTTCTACGTAAATAAAGTTAAAATCCAATGATTTGTTCATCCATCCATCCTCCCCCGACCTCCTTGGTCATACCATCACCTCACTACCTCCTTCTCTCCTGCCCTCATTAATTTCTATATCCTGTCATACTGTATGTCTGCATTAAAAGATTTATAAATGTGACACATAGTTTACATACAGTAGGATGCAGTGTCTTCCTCTCTCACAAATAGTGACTTAAATCCATTGTAATAAGCAACAGGTCATATTCAAAGTCACTATCTGACAGTCTAAGACTGACATACTTGATCACTGATTTCACTTCTCATCTCTCATCCTCTGTCTATGCAGCCTGCAGTTCTGAGATACTGAATATCAAGATTTGAATGTTCCAGCTGGCAAAACTGAAGTCGGAGTTATCTTTGGATCAGGCCAGGTGCAAAATATGAAAAACATTGTGACATTTACAAATTGTTTTTTCAAAGGTCAAACAAAGAGGAAAAGTGTAAAAAAAAAAAAGTGTAAAAGAGCCTTCCACTTCAGTAGAAAACTAGATGAGTTTCATTTACAAGACACAATTGATGGAGGACAATTACAACACAATCAGCATAACAAAAAAAAGGAATTGAGCTGGTTGTTCCAATGAAACTTTCAATAGTTTACTTCGGAAAACAGTCTGCAGCGTTTCAGTGTTATACTGACTCCCGCACAGACATTGTGCTCCACTTGATGTCCACACTTCAAAAAGCCACTTAGCGTTTGGAAACAATGAAGACTTTATCAGTAAAGCTTGCGGCCAGCTAACCGCGAAGCTCACAGCCAAGTCAAGTGTCAATCCAAGAAAGCATCAAGTGTCCATCTGGACTGCCTGGTCTGTCGGACTGCCAACACACAGATGGAGCATTTTTGATGCTTTGCCATGTTTGAAGAATCAATCAACAGTTAATTCAAGCGCAGAATATACGTATCAGACATTTTTTTTAAAATCACTTTTGAGCCATAGTCAAAATAAAACATTTTTGCATTTCCTTTCTTTCTTAATTTTTCAAGATCTTGGAGCCAACTCCCTAACATTTCACACTATGTCTTTCCTAACTCCCTTTAACACTAACCTCAATTCACCTGAACGATGCATATTAATGCTGCCTCATAAAATAGCCATCCCACTTTCAAATAAAACTTACTCCACAGTGGCACGCAGAGTTGACATGACTCATTTAAAGAGAGGACGGAGCAGACATGAAGCTGGAAAATGTCACTATGAGTACAAACTGTTGTTTACAGGTGGTAAAAATGATCAAATCAGAACAGGTAAAAGAAATAGATTCATATCAAATATATTCATAATACTCACTGCATTAAGACCAAATTAGCGAATACAAAGATGAAAGGTGTGATCACTGTAAAATAGATAGAAGCAGACTGAACACGCATGATTTGGTCATGTTGAAGCTTAAGGGTATTTTGGACATCATTTTTTGATTTTGAATGAGGCCTTTGACCTAAACACAGAAACCAGCCATACGATGGCAATAGTTGGTCCTAGGAGGATGATATTACAGGGGCGAAATGCAAGAATTGTAGTTGAAAAGATTCTACAATAGAATTTTCAACAGTATGTAGATAAACAGCAGTATTGACATTACGATGTCTACATACCGTGTTACAGTGATGTGTACTAAAGTTAGCATGCTAACCAGCCAACCCTGTCCCACGCCAGGCCAAAGCCTCTGTGCTAACAGTGTAAACACTAACACTCCCCTGGTCCCGAGCTCCCAGTCCGAATTAACTAATGACTGATTTTTGTTCCTGCACGTGTTGTTTTTGTGTCCTTGGGGGAAAAAAAGAAAAACCCAAACAGAAACCTCTGTTAGGTTTAGAAATGAAATAACATAAATACATTAAAAAAAAATCTACTGTGCCCAGCCGACCATCTTTAAGAACGAAACCTCATGTTTGTGTTTTTAAAGATTTACTTGGAGCAAAAAGGCCTGGGGCTACAGACAGGGTGGGGAAGTCAGACGGTATTGGGAGATGGATGGACGCATTGTTGGTTCTCTTTTCATGCTATCTATTGAGAGGAAACAAAAATATTTAACACCACTAGCTTTATTCTTTACCTTTCTGATCTGAAAACACATGGAAGAAACCGTTACAAGAAGTTCAATTACTGTTAAATACCACCCAGCCACAAAGGTACATGATAAAAAGATAGGATGTGTTTACTTTCTTGTATTTTAAAATCAAAATGACATTATTTTCCTCCTGGAAATGTTCACAGTGGTCATTTCCACCAACAATCACAAACACCCGAAAGATTATTCACTTAATGCCCCAAAATTGTGGTTCCTTTTCCGAGGACACTATTGACACATCGGAGGGGATGATATTTATTCAGTTTAAAAATTTGTCACAGCTCAAGGGTATGCGTGTATTCTTTCATCAGCTACACTGAATTTGCGATGAGCTTCGCTGACTTCCTCCTGCCGTGCTCTTTATGGTCCAGCCCCACTGTTATGCCCTTTTGAACAATTCCTCCTGCAACATTCACTGAAAATGTTGTTCGCTGTGGCCAGTGAAACACTCAAGCTGAGATGAGAATTGATCTGAAAACGTGGATTGGGGACTATCATCTGAGGCCACGATCGCCGGCCACTAAGAGGTTTAAACAAACTAGAAAAATGGTTAGACTTCGATCACCGGGTTGGCTGGTAATGACACTTATCTCCCATCGCTTCTTTCCAGTGGACAGAATAATGACATCATCTTTCAGGGCCAACATGTTCCCGTTACTCCGTGGAGAGCGGCGGGCTTCAGATGCGCATCCGCTGAACACCAGAGAGAAAGATCTTTAACAGTCAAATCGGATTTTGAAGCACCTCCACGCTGCACAGCTCCAACTTATACTGCCAAGCCAATATAATTCCAGCCAGGCAGAAGAAAGGCAGTACATGCTTGTGAGCTGGGGTGGGTGCTAAATATTTCAATAACAGCTCACTGACAGTGAGACAGAGAGCGAGAAAGCAGGAGGTGCAGCGGGGCCTGGTGCTAGACGCTGTGGGAGCAGCAGTGAGAGGTGACAGGTTGGTGCCCGTGTTACATGAGGAAGTGTCTGAAAACATCAGCCATCGGGACGAACAACAGCACCGGGAACATTAAGAGCGAGAAGTGGGGCAAGGCCACATGGCACGTTGATCAAAGAGGCTGGGGGGAGACACAGTCGAGTCTCCACTTACACACCCGCTGGTACAAGGTGTGTGTGAGCGTCAGGGAGGCAGCAAGAGACCATCGAGCTTCACAGACAACACGACCACAGGTGAGGAAGCCCAGCTGAGAATGCTGAGAGTTCATACGCAGTATTCATACATTTATGTATGGAGAAGAAGACTGGAAATTGACTTCAGAGATCTGCGGTACATCAAGCAGACGTGAAATCGGGAAAAAAAAACAAAAAAAAACAGTGGAGACGGTTTATGGGTGTTGGACAAAGGCCCCGTTTCTGGGGAAGTACATGAAGCTGTCATTTATTATCACGCTGCCTGGTTCAGTGCTGGTCGTACATTTCAAAAATCTGGACTCAAATCATGAAAACCAGCATAGAAACACAAGTCTGGCAGTTTTATTTCCGCTGCAAACCCCATCCTTCATGCAGAGTCTGGCCCCTGAGTGTACCCCAGAGTTCAACTGTGCTGGAAGTCTGACATGCACTCACACTTGAAAAGATCACACTTTGTCACTGGACTATCTTCACAGTAGTCCAGCTTGTACAACCTTCTATCTCAAGGGGAAAAAAGGACGGCTTCTTTCTTTCGCATTGATCATCTATCTTGTCTAACTAAGAAAGATATGACTTATAGTAACACAGCAGTCTTGGCAAGCTGTAGCATGATGAACACGTGTATATCCTTATATGTGCATAAATCTGTCACTGGACAGTGGCTGACAGATGTGCATTTCAAGACTTGATGCAACACTGCGGTGCTAAACTTTAATGAGCCGTTACATTTGGGTTATTTCCAGGCTGGGAAAAATGACATCACACTTGGGATGAGCGGGGAAGATTTCCATGTAAATCTGACACACACTTAACAGCAATATAATGACTTTCAAACAAGTAAAACTGTTTCAGTACACAGTTTGAAAGTTGGCTTGCTTACTTACAGCTAGCTAAACATACATCCATCTCAGTTCTGGAACAACTGGCTCCACTGGTAGCGTTCACCTACTGTCCATCTGATTGGTTAGTCCGTGATCGACGGTGATAAACCTCACCTGCCCGACATTTAATGAAAGTGCCCACCCTTTTCCAAACTTCCCAGGTAGTTCTGTATAACAAACAATCTGGCACATCAAGTGCTAATAATAGCATCATAAACACAAGAACACTAGTCAACAGTTTATAGACAGCTTAAGCCTTATTAAAATAAAATAAAAGCCTTATTCTTTTATTTCATCTTTATTTAACAGGGACGATGCAGTTTTGTGCTGCACACAGAGTTTTTAGCTATCGCTAAGTTTCAGCTCTTGTCCCTCGTTGGGCTTTCACACACAGCTTTCAGTGGTCAGTATCACAAAATCGCAATAATATATACCACACTACATCAACACACATATACATCAAAGTGCAGTGAGCTAAACATGGGTACAGCTTTGGTTTGCCTGATGAGTTTCTTATGATATGTTTATAATTGCATTGCAAACACATTTACTGCGTTTAACTAGCTTAGCGGTCATGCGAATGCTGTTGCTTTGATAAGATTTTTTATCATTCATTTATTAGTAGTTAACTTTGCGCTTGCTAATAGTTAGCACTGCTTTTTTGCAGCAACTGGAAGAAAATTTTAACAACGTTAGATTAAGGTTAATAAATCCTATCAGGTCAGGAACAATCAAACAAATTGTTATAATGGCACTGACAAACAATGTCATCCTGCCTGAGAGGGTAGGGTCATGTCAGAGCCTCCTGTAGTAGATAAGACCCGACAGCTCAGTAATACTGCCTGCCATGAAAAAAGAAAATACCTGTGGAAAAAACAACGCCGCTGATTAAAATGGAACAGCTGTACAGGAGAAACAGCTTTTATCCTTAAAACAAAGCCGACATTCTCCCCAGGCTCTCACTGGTGAATTAACATATTAGGATTATTCAGTCCCAGTCTAACTCAGCTATTGATTCACTCGGAGCAAAGAGCCCGAGGTCGATTTTAAAATGCTGATCAGCTGTGTGTTCAAGTTAAGATGTACAGTGGAAATAAGTCAGGGAGGGAGCGGAGGGAGACTGAGAGGGAAGCGTAGACACAGAGACAGAGGAAGACAGGGAGAGAGTGTGTGTGTGTGTGTGTGTGTGTGTGTATGTGTATGTGTGTGTGTGTGTGCGTGCGTGCGTGCGTGAGGAGAGTGAGGCAACAGAGAAAGAGACAGAGACAAGGAGACAGCTCCCAGCAGAACTCTAAAACAACAGCGTATCTTGCTGACGGATGATACGCCGAGGCCGGCTGGCCAGCCATGCGAGCAGCCCATTCCCTCCTGAACAACCCGTCAGAGAGTAGGATCCACATCAGCAGTGTACAAGAGAAGAGGAGAGGGAAGAAGAGACGAGAAAAAAGGGGGAAAGGGAAGGTCAGCAGAGGAGAGAGGAAAAGGTGCGAAGGGAGGTGCTAGAGCGATAGGGCATGGATGTAGATCAGACGTGAGCTAGAGAGGAGGCCGGGGAGAATCGAAAAGGGCAGTTAAGCCGACTTCCTCAATTATTCATTTAGAAATCAATACGACCCCCACTCGGCGGCGAGGGTGGTAAAACAAAGACGAGAAAAAGGTGTGTGGTAGTATAACACACAATTTTGTTTTTAATTCTCGATCGATTATCCAGCCTGCTGATTTCCAAACAGCCTTCCTGCACCTTTATGATGGAGTTATTTCAAGAAAACATGGAGGAAACAGGATGTGAGCGTTGTGGCGTGAGAGGTCAGCCCATCCTCCGTGCTCCGTTTTACTGCCGCAATGGTGTTGGGCTGACAATTGAAAGACAGAACAACGTGAGCACCATGCGAGGAACGTGTTCTTAAATGACCCGCCCAGATTGAGGAGACGGGTTGTTAAAGGAGGAAAACGGTTGTAAAAAAACAGCAGTAAAAAAAAAACACGTCATGGTTTTAAAGCTGCTGACTGGTATAACGAGAAAAAAATTAGACAATAACTGAAGGCAATAGCCCTTTTGTTTGTGATCAGATCAACCCATGAAACCCCCTGACTCATCAGGTCCTCGCAGCCCCCCATCTCCAAACTTTCCCCTTCGCATGCCGTGGCCAGAGGGATCAAGGGATAGATCTCTTAAATGTCATGAAGACTGATGGCGGGTGTGTTAAAGTGTGGTGACATTACTGCCTCTACTCTCCCTCTTCCTAAGTCAGGCTTGTCTGCCTTCCGCGCTGACATTTTCGCCGGCCGTGTTTATGCGGGACTTGCCGGCCAAAATGCCACCAGGAGATTTATAGCTGTGAACACTGGCCGGTGGAGCGGAGAGAAGGTGCGCGCGGCCAGGTAGAGAGAGAGAGGCAGAGAACAAATGAATCAGAGCATTCATTGGTTCTCCATCTTCTCGCTTTTTTTCCTTTTTTAACTTCTATCTTCGCCTCTGATCCCCTTGATATCAACTGTCATCTTCTCTGGACTGTGAAATTCTCCTCCCCTCCCGTCTGCCTTTTATGTTTTCGTCCATTACAACAGATTCGCTTCTAATTTTTCATCTCCCTTCTCTTTTCTCTCTTGTACATGTTTCAATATTTTCTTTTATGTTTTTCCATTTTCTCAATTGCTGTTTCGAGTATAAGGCGGGCGATATTATACATTTCTGTTGTTATCAATCAATCACGTAAAAAAAAAAAACTAAACCAGCAATGCGCTCGTCGGTCTTACGGTGCTCTCAGGCTTCCCTAACCTAACTGTGGCGCTCGACCAGCAGGCCCATTCATTCCTGCGGGAGATCTTCAGAAACAGGTCACAAACTCAAACAGGAGTTGTTGGGGACTATTTCAGGGGCTGGATGAAACCACATTTGGTGCGCTTGTGAGTAATTCCAACAACAGGACAGTGCAGGCTATGCTATGTGTATTTGTATGACACAGAGGAATAAAATATATCAGGCTTTGGCGACACAGACAATAATTGTGAATGGGATTAAGTTATGTGTGGGTTTTGGTCTTTCTTACATTGATAACAATAAGCTCTCTAAAGAATATCACCAGAATAAGGGTACAAGGTAAATTCATAATCAAAAACTTTAGGGTTTCAAAAACGAAACAAGTCTTTTAATGCTACATTAAAGGAAATGAAAACTGGCTAAAAATGTAGCGAAGATTAAAAGGAGCTACTCTGTCATCATAGCACGCATTCAAAATTCAGAGAGATGTCTTTGTGAATATGTTTTTCAAGCAAATTGGTGACGGAGCTACTACTAGCTAGCTCGGAAATTTGGACCACTGTAGCTTAGCTATAGCCCTCAGCTAGGCCGAAAGCAGTTTAGGATTAGCAACTAGCCTCCCGGGCTAACGCTAGTCAGTCACAAAAGGTTAACAAGCCTCTTTCTATTTTTTCTGTACTGGTACCTCATTTCTTGCACCTTATTTCGTTCAATAAGGAGTTATTAAAAAAGGGGGAAACATTCTCCGAGCTGTAGCTAACTGTCAGTTAGCACAATAGCCACAGTTTATTCAATTAATGTATCTGTGCCATTGCCTCCTGACACATACCGACACAGAAAACATTTTGAGTAGTTTATGGTTTGATAAACATGGTTACATAAAACTTGTACCCAAGTCCCTGCTTCTCTTCTCATGTTTTCTTTTCTCGCTTGTGTTTTTTTTGTTTTTCTTTTATGTTTCAGATTCTGTCCTCCATCTTTTTGACGACTCATTTCTTCCAAATGACGGAAATTTCCTTAACATAATTTTGGGTGATGTAGAATGCAAGTGATAAAAATTTTTTTTAAAAAAAGTTGTGATCACAGAGTATCAAATATCAAAGTTTCTTCTCGCCCTGTTTCATTCCCTCGGGAGAAACGCAAACCATATGACAGGAAAATCTAAAGCTTAGGCCCCAGTTGCAACGCGACTTCACGTCTGCTTAACACACACATTTTCCTTCTCGTTAAAAGACTCTTGTAACATTCCTGGTTGGAAAAAAATGAGAGTCGGCGAAAAGCGGAGAAAAAATGTTACCGAAAGCAGGGTAGAAAAGGAAGAAGACCTAAGAGTGCAACTTTTTCCTCATGCGCGGTTCAATGTCACGGACATGTACCACATTACTCTGCACGGTGATTTCCTGTGAGACAAGAAGTCACCTCTCAAGGGCATTGTTTTGCCTTCCTTTATGGGTTGCATGAAAAACGTCCTCTCTCCCCCGCTGCGCCCCAGTACACCAAGTGTGACCCACATAAAACAGTCAAAGGGAACAACAGCACCAGCCTATGTGCTTACTGTTTGTACACACATCATATGTCACACCGCACTGAGTGTCATCATCGTGTGGTGGGGACATCAACTTCCTCCGTGCAGGATGCATCATTCCTCAGCCGCTGCACCAACCTCCAACCACCACCATCTCTCAGTGTGAAGAAGTGATCTGTCATGCAGGCAAGGTGGCACACTGAGTCCCACTAAAACATGCGCTGTGAATTGTTTCTCCATGTAATGAGCAGCATCTCACCGACACCATGTGTGACGGTTTGCTCTGAATATTTATCATGCAGCGCATGTTCTATCACTGGCTTTTTCCAGGATCCGTGTCTCAGGCCCTAATAATCAGCCCTGATTTGACTTAGATGAAAATGCGTTTTTGACATTATTAAATGAGTTTTAGAGAGATTTTACGAGCACAGTGGGTCGTATAAACTTCCTACTCGTGCTCCTATAATATCTGAAAACCTGAAAACAATTACACCAACTGGAAGCACAAGCTTTTCAGCAGACAGCGACATCTTTGTGGTATGCTGCGAACAGATATACATCTATTATCCTTCCCCACAGCTGTGCACACTGTGCACCACTGCCGCCTGAATGCACACACTAATCACATGCTAAATGGGGGTGATGTATCGGCCCCAGTTGGTTCTATAGATATAAACGCGTTGGAGAATATGCCTTGTCGTCTTCTGTCTTCACCTCTGTGTATTGTTACACCTCAGTGTATGTCACGATGTACACTTCTGCATCTCTGCAGTGGGGTGAGAGGTTAAACCACTGGAGGACAGCAGGTTGCTCTCAGGTTTCTCTTGTAAACAGTATGCATGAATACTTATAAAAATACTTGATCTGTGAGTGTGCTGCTCATGTCCAGTATTGTCCCATAATGCAATGCGCAAATGAAGTGGAGGTGGTGGAGAGTTGGCAGTGTATTCCACAGCCTCAATCGTAGTGATGTGTAAGACTGTACGCAATAGCATCACATCTCATCAGAAGCAAAAAGTGTAAAGTATCCCATTTCGGTTGGTTGTATACTAACTGTGTAAAGACTACCATGAAAATGACTTTTAGGGGTACATTACAATGTGCTTTACTTTTACATTTTAATCTACTTTATACTTACAATATTGCACATCTTATTCCACTACATTGATTTGATAGACTACTAAAATACTATACATTATTAAAGATTAAACTACCTAAATGTAGTAGTTACGGTAGTTAAGTCGTTAATACTGGCGACACCTCAACAGTAACAGTTTTTATGTACTTGTGTACTTGCACTATGTGCATTTTTACTGATACGTCTATACTGTAAATGTATTTAATTCAGAGCTTTTAATTGTGATTGACTATTTTTGACATTGTTATATTGGATCTTTTATTTTTCAGCAAGCAAAGGATTTGAGGAGTTCTTCCACTACAGCTGTTTACAGCCAGCGTGAGGTTAAGAATCACGATTGTTGGCAATGTGCCTTTATACAAACCACAGATATGTTTCTTTTTGTTGCAGCTTTACATTTCTTGGGGTTCAATTTTCAATTTAATGTTGTGACAACACTGTGCTTAAGGTGTGGTTAGTTTAAGCAAAAAAAGCACGGAATTCTGATGTCGTCGCAAACGTGGCTTGAAAGTGTCTTGACGTCACGTTGAA
Organism: Spondyliosoma cantharus; assembly: GCA_900302685.1. Classification (NCBI taxonomy): domain Eukaryota; kingdom Metazoa; phylum Chordata; class Actinopteri; order Spariformes; family Sparidae; genus Spondyliosoma; species Spondyliosoma cantharus. The sequence goes on along the minus strand of OMLP01000321.1, from coordinate 29,491 downwards.
AAAATGTGGGGGTTTTCTTTAATGCTAAATGTCCTATCGCCTCTCTCCTCAATAACTGTATTCAGTGATTTTGTGTTCAGAGATGTTGAAACACTGTCTTGAACAGTGGTCTATGGCTTGACAGCTGTCTCCCCTAGCTGCCAGGACACCACCATCCTCTCCTCTTCCTGACATGAAAGGCAGCTGATATATATGTAATGTGAATGTGAAAATGTTGATATGATACGTATGAAAGGGGCAAATTTAACATATCCATGGTTTGCAGAAACCTACGTCAACATTTTATCCTGCTGACTGAGCTGGATAACACTGTGTTGGATCAGTCCTTTAATGGTGGAATATCTTAATTATCAACTTCACAGCGTTTATCACATCTTCCTGTGATTTTTCTCATCGGCTTCAATACCAGGTCGTTTCTCGTGGTTGCTCCAGCGCAGCACAGCCCACTGCAGGAGCCTCATGAGAGACACAGGCCAACACTACATCCTCCTCCATCTCTGTGAGGTCTCTTATCCCTCTTGTCTTCCCTCCATCCCTTCCAGGCTCCACCAGTCCTTCAGTCCTGCCTGCTCTCTGGGCTCACAGGCTCAGCCGGTCATGATGAATGTGGAACAGGCCCCAGCTCAGGCTCCTGCCATTACCCCATGACAATTTATTACCCTTTATCTGTAGGCACAATTAACCCAGGCCCAGGAAATAGGGACTTATCAGTCCTTCATTACCAGGACCTGCCCATGTCCCCATCCCTCCCTGTCACCTGACGCACACACACACACACACACACACACACACACACATGTCTCAGTCTGTGTGGGCTTTCTTCCGTTTCTCTTTTTGTACATGGCCCGCTGCTTCTCTTACCATCTCCATGACACTCACAGACTCTCTCACACACACACTCTCTCTCTCTTAATCTCTGTCCTTTTCACGTAATTTTGTTCCTTGTCACACACACACACACACACACACACTGTGTCTTTCTTATGATTGTATTTTTAAACTAAGATGATGAAGACTCAGGCTGACATGTCAGTGCCTGTGTCCTGATCTGTGTTTTTAACGCTCCATTACAGTTACACACAACTGGCCTAAAATGTGAAAGAAAAAGAGGAGAAAGTCCCTGCTGTGGACAGTTTTCTCTGGAAGTGCTTTCTACTAAAGATACAGTTCCTATGAAATTTGTCGACGGAGTGTTCTGGGGATCATCCATAGAAATGAAGACAGTGTCTCTGAAGACAGATGTTGCTGTGGATCTTTTTTCTTTCTTTTTTTTACTTTTTTATTGCTGTGAGCATAAGAAACTAAATTCATCCCAAGTCTATTGGGTAATAGAGCGGAGGAAGAAATCTCAAGGCATTCTCAAATTAAACCCAGGATATTTGAATGAATAGATATCACTGGAGGTAAGCAGGATATCTAATCAATTTCTTTTTTTCTTTTTTCAGTGAACTTCACCCCTCTGATGGGCCAAAATCTAATTTTCTGCATTTTTCTCTGGAAATGTTTGTCTTTTGGAAGTGAACATAATGATTTGCTTATAAATAAATTGTTGATTTTACAGAGCTGCAAGTTTATGACCTTAAGGCTCCTTAAAATCATATTAAAGGAGCAATATGTAAGAATCAGGCACCTGTCAAATTCATATTCAAAACAAACAGGGGGCAGCGGATCAACACAGCAAGCACTAACTGCTGCCAACTCTAGCAGTCGTTAGCTAGTTGGCTCAGTTAGCAGTGCAGCTAGCAGTACAGACTGAAGCACGGAGCAGTGTTGGTGTACACATCGCTAACGCAGAAGCTTTGTTCCAGGATGAGCCAGGACTAGCTGGTTAGCATGCTAACTGCAGTAGATGGGGTCAGCCCTATGTTCCCACATTTCTAGGACATTTTCAAAATTAGGTCTTGTGTTCCTACATTTCCTTTCAATTTAAGCCCTTTCCTCCCACAAGATTTTTTGTGAGCACTTTATAGTAAATGAATGAATGAATGAATGAGTAATTGGTTAGGGTTAGGGGTTAGGGTTAGGGTAAATTTATGAAAAAGGAAATGTGGGAACATAGGGCTGTGGGAACAGTAGATATAAAACACAATACATCATAACATCAAGACTTTTATTCCTTCAAATTCTGTTGATAATTTTGTTAATTTTCTGAATGATTTCAACAAAAAATCTTACATATTGCACCTTTAAAGTGGCTATAATCAATATTTTTAGAATAACAATGTATCAAATGACAATGTGAGTTCTCTGGTTATGATAAGCATCCAGAGAATTATCTAATTATCTATTATTATCTAAATCGCCTGCTCCTCTCAGCTTTATGGAGCTTGATAGTGAGTTTCAGCTCATTGTAATGTTGCTGTAATGTTTTCAGTCACTGACACCGTTCTTACAGGATAATTTTATAGGCAAAGCATGCAGCTGTTTTCTGTGGCGTTTAATTTGTGTTAAAACTTGCGTGCATGAAAACCAGGCGCATGCATGTGATATAAGCACACAAGACAGTGTACAGCATAAAGCATCCTTGTGACGGACCATTTCTGCTCTGAGAGCCCTTTCTACGCACGCAACTGTTCAAGGCGTGCTCATCAAGTTGACTTGCATGGCGAGGAAGGAATAAATAGTGCTGATTTCTTTTCTTCTTTGATTGGTCACTGAATGCTGACCACAAACTTTCAGGGTATTTTTTTTTTTTTTTTTTGCTTTGACAAACAATGTGAGGCCTGTGTCGAACTTGAGCCTGTCGCTGTCAGCTCATCTGATATCAAATATCTAGAGTGTATACTGTACACTATGAAAAACAATACCCTGAAACAATACTCTGAAACAATACCGAAATGGGATCCCTGAGAGATGTTAACGTTAGTGTAAGACTTGATCCGACATAATGATCCCATGAAAAATGGTTGTCCCTCAGGCAGCTGTCTGTCTGCCTACCTGCTGTCACACGGTGCTGATGCAGGCAGTGTTGCCAGGGCATAAGACACAGTGGGCGGAACAACGCAAAAGCAAATCAGCTAACTGGAAAACATTTTTGTTTCATTGAAATCAATGGGCACTGCAGGATGAGCACCAGGCTCTGAAGTTTTCGTAGTTGCCAAACCTTGTAATTACAACGTCACGTGACGCACTGTGGCCCAAAAATACTTTTTCCCATAAGCTAACATTGTGAAAGAAGGGACTGTAACACAGTGGATAATTTTTTTGACCATCACAACCCCCGCAAAATGACACGTTTCAATGTCATAATTTGAGCCAAGTCCGTGCAATAACATTTGGAAAGTGTAGAAGAGGCACACAATTTAATCATTTTATCCTCGTTCAAGTTAGCCGGGCGCTAAACAGGAAATTAGCCAGCTTGTGGTCTGGTGTCCAGCTCTTACAATGCATCTGTCACATCTGGATTCAAGCATTTCTGAAACATGATTGGTGTGTGAAAGTATATAAAATCAACATTTTTCAAGCAAGCCCCGCTCACTTCCAATACCGAAATCTGTCATATTAAAGGGGCACTATGTAGTTTTGGAGAAGAAATTCAAACACAGAATTTGAATGATTACAGCATTAATGCGGTTATAATACAATGTTGTTATTTATTATTCTATTAGTGAATAAACAAGCTGTTCTCAGAGGAAAATAAGTTAGTTAATAGTTTGAAGCTAGACAGGTGGCAGGGTCCGCCACATATAAACAAAGTAAAGCAGTATGACACTGTGTTGTCCTTTAAGGTCAGTTTGTTTGTTCAGACATGAAAACAAAGAGAGTTTGTTTATTTCGTTTGTTTTGGCTTAAAAATCAGTAAGTGAAGATCTTTCCCTTCAGACTGAAATGTCTTCACCAAAGCGACTTAGCGCACCTTTAAAGGTAACAGAGTTAACTGCATGTGTTTGTGTAGGCCTCCGTCGCTCATAGTAAGAAGCTGTTTGAGTAAATAGGTGTGCAGGACATATAAGCTGCGTGTCAATATTTTCATAACCAGAATCCCAGATGACACATAATAAATCGGTATACTGCCCTCAGCTTTACAGGTACGCTGCAGTAACATAATCTGCAGGAGTCCCTGTGTCTGAATAATAGGACTAATCTGTCCACATTATCCATGCATGTCAGGGGGATATCCTCCAGGTGCACACCCAGACATCAGACAATAGCCCACAGTACTATGTACACCACGGACCAGGTTGCCGTTCAGGCTTATTCGGAGCTAATCAGTGCCAGCCTGTGAGCGATTGCCATTGGCACCCACAACTGGCGACTGCTGACATTTCAGGCTGCGCTGCTCTACTGCAAAATGGAGGAACGCTGTGAAAACCACAGTCAATCAGGTCCGAGGTGAGCCAGCTCTCCTGCAGTCAGAGCCCCGACCAGGCCTCGCTGGAAGCGCCAGGTCTCTGCAGTCACATATAGTGCTGCTTGTAAAATTATATAAGAGTATGGAGTTGACTAATGAATGCGGGCCCTGTCCGGTTTGCCAGGAGCAGGAGGATGATGACAGCCAGGCTTAACAATACAGACATTTAGGAGAGCTGTTATGTATTTGTATGTGTGTGGGTGTGAGTTTTGGAGGTGTTCTTCATTTGAAGCCTTACGGGCTTATAAAGTGAACAAAAATGTGTATGTTACATAAACCAGATATGATGGATGATTTATAAAAATCCATCTGCCCTTTGCTCTGCCACTCTTTCACTCTTCTGACAGCAGCCAAACATTTTTTCCTTATCCGAAATATGTAACAGCTCTCCTTCCTATAGAGAGCACGGATGTGTGTGCCCGTATATGTCGACATACATTAGATACACATACAGTATCTAAATCCGCTCCGACTCTGATAACTTTCTAAGCTGCTGGGGAGCTGATTGAAAAGCTGAGGTCCGTGTGGGAGCTGACTCTGGAGACGCGGAGTCGCTGGAAGCAACGAAGAATCAGAAAAGCCAAGACTCCTGCTGCTAACTGATAACAACATAAACAAATAGTCCCAGTTATCCATCCCTCTTGCTTTCCACTCTGGATCATACATTCCGCTGTATGTGGTGGGCACAATATTTTTAAACGCTGAGATTAGTCTGCACATGCTAAAATGTATCCACCTAGTATAGACAAACGGTTGCCTTGGAGCAATCTCTTTTTAAAGAATGCTACTACAGAGTTTACCTCCTTCCCGTGTCATCTTACACTCTGTAGGCTGTAGACTGACAAAGATCTTAGCGAGCAGGCAGAAAGTCAATTTGGATAAAAGGATGAACTCAGCGGGGAGCACGCTCAACACCCAAAAGGACCCGGAGCCGCGGTGCGTTACCCTAACAGAGGCGTTTCCTCAGAAGACGTGAGTTTGGGATATCTACGTGCAGAAAAAAAATACCTCTAATGTCATCGTGAAATGAGACGGATCAACACATGACTCCCCTCAGTGCAAACAGCCTTCACAACAAGAGCACTATCCCCGTCTGCAGAGCTTTGGAAATCTGGTGTCTTGACAACCACAAAAAAAGGATCTTAAAGCTCATAACTCCTCATCCCAGTGGCATGCCACTAAAACTGCAACAGCTTGTGTGAGACTTGCTTGTCTTGCCAGGAGAAGGAGAAGGTAGCAGGCATCAAGGCGCGCTGGAGGCAACGTGCCCAAACAAACGTCCACTGGCAGACGGCGCTTTCTCTACAACTTACAAACTGCATCTTTAAGCAAAGATTAGCTCGAGGATTACAGGCCTGGATGCTTTTAGCTCCTTGAGAGTGCTCGATCTCTTCCCTCCGAGACGTGTCCTCCCTCCCTTTTCACTCATCCTTTATACTCATTAAACAGAATGGAGATGTGTGATAGAGTAGAAAAGGGAGAGAGGGAGAGGAAGACAAGAGGGAGAGGGTGAAAGAGAGAGAATTAGATTCCCTGACACCTCGCTAATTGAGCGATCTCCTTTGTGCCCGGCCCAGCCTGCCAAGTTTTAATTAGCAACTAATCAAATCAATATGGAGGTCGCCAAGCGCAGAGGAAGGCACCTAGATCGTGGGACGGCTGCCCGGATCACAGCTGCCTCTGACCTTTGCACCTGGTGGTAGTTTTTCAAGCCTGGAAATGATGAGGGCCGGTGGCACTGATGGTCGGGGAGAGCGGTCCCGAGGTAATGGCAGCTGCTTGAACGAATCGAACAGGAGGATAAAACCTGAGAGCCGATGTTCAAAATGTCCACCTTGTAAGCATCAGTACCAAAGGCATTTTCATTTGAATGAGGCATCAAGGGAGCCAGGATACACATCTGCTCCGCATGCGCTCACTTTTCCAAATATCCATTTTTACCCGAATTGATGACATATGCCTGAACACACACACACACACACACACACACACACACCTTCCAACCTACCCTTCAACAAACCCTTGAAAAGTGTTAATTACAGCGGAGGGTGACGTGATATGTTGTGCCATCTTCAGAGACATCCACATAAGCTGGAGCCGAAGAGGCACTTCTGCTCTCTAATCTGCCTCGGGAAGCTGTCAACACATCCTGACCTCCCCGGGAGGCGTCCAGCTGGGTCTGACGTCTTCAGGAGCCCCGGGGCCCCCTGGTTCCTACAGCTGCTACCTCTCTTCCTCTCTCTCTATCAAACCCACAAATACAATACCCCGCGAGTGCTTACATGAAAGCACACAAAAGCGCAAACACTCACACATGCTCCGGAGCGTAGACATCCCTCCAGCTGCGCTCGTACGTGGGCACGGCGTGTCACATGGGCCCTCAGACCACTAGTGTTCTTCTCTCCCATCAAACGCAAAGTCAACGCGTTCGCCGGCTTTACTGACCTGCGACATTTATGTGTTTCAGGATGATGTAACTGGGAGGTGAAGTCATTTCAAGTCTTTGGTGTTGAGAGGGCGCTGGCAGCAGTGCCGAGGCCAAATTACACATGTACCCTGAACTGAAAAAAGTCCACCACAAATAGACTCAGCAGCAGTGATCCGTCTGGCTAAGTGGTTAGAGAAAGAGTCAGTTAACATAAGGTTCAGTTCCTGCGTATCCATCAACTGCCAGTTGAGAGTCAGAATGTCCTTGAACAAGACACTACTCAAGCTCCCCGCCAGACATTCTGAGTACATTCAACCTTAAATGCCAGACGCAGCAACAAGTGTACTCACAGCAGACTGTTCTAAAGCAAAGATAAGACAATATAGTCGTTGTTCCTATCATTGCGTTTCGAGATAGCATTGTCAGGATTATATTCTGTAACAGCCCCGAACCCCCAGATTGCTCGAAGGGGTGTTGAGACCATTAACATATTTAATAAAAATCCTTGGCATACACAAGGCTCTGTTTTATGTCGATATGTATTCTCACCATCTTTGTAAACGAAATGCTTATGCTCGGAGGACATAACAGGGATAAGCTTTTATTTTTTGAGAAAAACAGAGAATACACAATGCACAGCCCTTAAAGAGGATGATTCACCACCTGCGAATAATAAACTGACTCGGATATTGGCAGATGGGAGCCTGCCGGGGTAACTGCACAGAAAATGTCCATCAAGTATACCGCCATGATACAAATAGAAGTCGAGGACCTGCAGGAGGAGAATAGCGTTCTAAAAAACAGATTTGTTTTTTCGCAAAGCAAAAAAATAACAAAAAGTCGTCTTCTTTTACAGTTTGAGTGTAGATTCGAATTAATGTAACTGCCACTGATACATCTGTACAATATGGTGCCATGGGTATGATTTGATTGATCATTTATTCAAAAGCATGCAAAAACGTATGTTAACATTTGGCTGCCAAATATTATTGTCGCTATGCAAATTGGTACAATTGTCTGTGTGGCACTGAGGTGGAAATAGTGTGATGTAGTTCTAATGCGACAAAAGCTTTGAGGGAGTTCAGGATGGATGGTTGGGAGCACAAGATGTGCATGACACTGACACGGGTGACCAGTATTTGCATCATCTATCACCAACCCTACAGACATATAGAAATCAGTTAATTGCGACTGAAATATATCAATAACCAGTGGTTCGGTTGCCATGACGGTTTATATTTATGCTCTCCAGGTCAGTTCTAACGGCTTCGTAGATCCCCTACATTTCCTGCGGTGCCGTTAGGTTGAAAATGTTGTTTTCCAGTTAAATATCTTACCTTACTGTTAGAATTACCATGACATTTGGTACAGATATGCATGTTCCCCACAGTACACATTGTAATAAATTGAACAGAAGGGTAAATCCTTGGACAGCTCCGTCATCATGTTAAAATTCCACCTTGAACAAAAGAGAATGGGAAATCTGCGCACACACACTCCACAGCACCGGTATGGGAGAAAACAAGCTCTGGGTTGTTTGTGTTTCTTTAAACCTTGTCTTGGGCGTCTCTAAGCCCAGAATGCCACCACAGTGCCCCTGAAAAAATATTGTCGAGGGGAAATACTTTAGAACATGTCACAATGGCTAAATCCCTGCAAAATAAAACAGAAGTGACACTAACGAAACTCATCACATCATAACAATGTTATGTGTTGAAAACTTGTATGTTGAAGTAAACATGTATGCAACGCTGTGATCCAACCCTCGCACTGAGGTTACATAGTGAAGAAACAAGTGATGGAGACACCATTCACCCTGTAACAAGACACTGAACCATCGACATGATTCTGAAGCTGATATTTAAATGTTAAAAATGTACATAATGTTGCTTGAATATATGGAAAACTTGCCATTATCAGCGCGTAAGTGACTAGCTTGGAGGTTGGTGTTGTTGCGTCCTGGAGCGATGGAGTAGGTGCTCATTTACAGACTTATACCAAAACTGGTATATAGTTTTGGCACATTGCCTTTTTCAGAGAAGTTCTTTTAGTTCAGTACTTTTGTCGGTGACCAAATACATAAAAAGATGACATTACCATTGGCCTCAGCTGTACATAACATCATATTAACTTACCACATGCTTTTGTGCAAAGCCTTTGACACTCAAGAGGAACAAGAGCTACTGTGGACGTCAAGTTCAATCCTACACAATGGTACAAATTATCAAATGTTAGCATGCTAACACGCTAAACAAAGATCGTGAACATGGCAAACATACCCACTGCACATCAGCATGTTTACGTTGAATTCGTAAGCATGTTAGCATTTCTATTTGATTTAACTCTAACTACAGTCTCTCACTAACTCTAACCACGGTAAACCAGAAAAACAATAAAGTAGAACATTTTTATTTTGGTCATTTTAAAAGCCAATTACAAACTCTCTTTTTTTCTTTTCTTTGTTTTTTGCACCCTGGTTGGGTCCAGTAAAATGCTTTGCAATGTGATATTGCGAGTGCGCCTTAAGTAACATTACATATCCGCTCATTAATTATTTAGGCCTAAACAGTAATCACTTTCTAACGCTGTGATTTACTGCAGGGTGTACTGCACATCATCCACACGAGATGCCAAACTGCGCTCTAATGCTCAAGGTGATCTATAGCGGACAAATGAAAGGCCTAATTAATAACAGCAGTCTCTTGCTGGCACCTCTTGGCCTCCCTGTTATTATATGTACATTAGCAGCTTGTGTTCACTGCCTGCTAATTCACCATCGCTTAACATGCCATGAGGGGAGGAGGAGGAGGACGGCTGCTGTGTTGTTCACCTGGCCGACACAAGCGTTGTCTCCGCGGCAGCAGCAGCGGTGGGATCCCCCAAGTGAGCCACCTAAGATGGGGCCCGGAGGAGCACGATGCCCTTGAGGACAGCCAGGGACTGCAGGCCAGAATGGATGGCTGCATTCACAGCCATAAATTCACTGCTTCCTAACTATCTCATTCATCATATGCACACCAGACTCCTCCGCACCGTGAGTACACCAACACACATTCACACAGGCACACTTCGCCACCACCGTTCCTACCTCCCTGGTTTTCATCCTAGTAAATAAGGCGTACAGACAGAGATAGGGCGGAGAGTGAAAAACACGAGATAAGGGTATCAGCGAAATGACCATATGACAATGCGCAGCCCTCTATTTCACCTTGGGATGTGTGAATTCATTCATTCGTTCCCACAAAAGATACATTTTCATATCTTCCTCTCAGCTGGTCACCATTTATTCCAGAATTTCCTCGAGTCTTTGTAGATAGGGCGTCTATCGGAGGGGGCGTGTTGGGTGGTGGAATAAATCAAATGGCAGGGGAAGCAGAAGTGCAATGCAGAATACGCCGTGATCTCATGCAAAACCAGGATGGCGACACAAACAAGATGGTTTTGTTTTGTGTTTTGGTAGGAGAAGCCCGAGGCAGACATACAACCTGAAATCACTTTTATGTTGTTGTTCACCCTAATGCGTGAGGATATCGTCGGCTTTTTGATGATCCGATTCTACTTTTCCTTCACGGTAAACGCAGATTTATTGTGACAGAAGACAACACTGATCAAAGCTGAAGTGATTCAACTTCTTTTATCACATTTTTGAAGCAGAGGAAAAAAAACACCCGACTGAGCTGAGTCCCCTCCTGAAACAACTCTTCAAAGGATCCGTCGAGGAGTCAGATTTAATATCCAGCAGCCTTGCGCTTGAATCATCATATTAAAAAGCATACTCAATATATACATTTATTAGACCCCAAAACTGCCACAATTCACTTACGCACATCCACTCTCACTTTTCTAATCGTCTTTGTTTTTCCCCCTCATTTCACTCTGACCCACCAAGTGCTTTACGGCGGGCCGAAGACAATGTAGGACTAAGTAAAAAGAAAATTTCTCTCTTTTGACTGAATCCACGTTTCATACTTTTACTGCTCTTCCTATATTAATTCTGTTATCTCTGAATCAATCATAATTAGTCTTGCTGCCTGCCTGCCGACCAGCCTGGCCTGAATGCAGTATGAGGACCAGGGCCACGGGAGAAACACTGACATATTTCTACTGCCCTCAAGTGGTCTGTAGGGGGAACTTCAGCGAAAGTACAGATGGAGCTGCTGGTGGCGTTAGACCTCACTGACACCATCAATTACCCACACTACAGCTGGACAAGGGGGCTCTTTGAAAACCGATGCCATGATAGCAAGCAGCTAATAACTTTCCAGTCTCTGGGCTTTTTTCTGCAGTAATGGATGTGATGTTTGCACAAGGACATCGGTGTCAACTGTAAAATGCTCTCCTCCTGCCCGGAATTTGCAGCACTGAATTGGCTTTGCTCCTGCTCCATCACCATCACACTGGGAAAGAACACTGAGAGACCAAATCATTTCGCAGCGCTCTCATTTTTCAGCCGTGGTCGCAGAGAGAATTACTGGAGGCGATGGAGATTTTGTCTACAGGAGTGACAGAGGTTAGCGAGTGGAGCAGAAATCAATGTGGACAGAGGAGGACTTTTTCAACACTGTAGAGGCACATTACAAACTACTCGCGATAGAATCGAATTATTTCCACTGACACCAGCTTATTTTTACCACAACAAAAAAAGTCAGCGATGAAATCATTCTGCAGAGCAACTGCAGCATAACCACTGTTGGAGGGCTACATCAAGACGAGCCGAGACAAAACTATACGACATTTTAATGGTCATTTTAATCAGATTACATAAACCCATAAGATTCCCGATGATTCATGACACCTCTTATGATCAACTTACTTTCGACCCGTTCTTTCAACTTCTGACTGTCATTCAAAGCAAACAAGATTCTGTTTCTAGAGAGCCTTCAGGAAAAAGGGGAAAAAAGATTTTCATGTCAAAAGACAACTAGACATCAAGGCTCAAACTGGACTAAATGATAGTGGAGTGTTTGATTGTCCTGGTTACATGCAGCAGTTGTTTCAAAAGCAAATAACTGCCTTTCAGTAAGAGGTTAAAGTCTGCCTCAATGCATGATGTACACCGATCAGCCACATCACTACAACCACGAGCTGCACATTCTGAAAGTTCCTCTTTGTGCCATCTCTGATTCATCAAGGCATGGACACAAGACCTTGGGATGTTGGCAGCGGATCCTTTGGGTCCTGTGTGTTGGGGAGTGGGGCCTCCACACATTGGATTTGTTCCGCTAGTCCAAAAGATGTTCAATCGGATTGGGATATAGGGAAATTGGAGTTGTCTGGTCAACAGCTTGGGTTCTTTTTTGTTTGTTTGTTTGCTTTTTTTTTTCAAATTTCAAGCGTCTTTGGACCTTAAATTGCCAAATAGGTGGAGGTATTTGCAGGTCATTGATGTGCTACATTAGTATCCATTGACAATTCTTTTGACATCTGCTCTGTTGAGTTATTTTCATAGAAGTCTAACAGATGAAAATAACCTGTTAGGTCAGTGGTTCTCAAACCTTTTTCATGTCATGGATCCCTAAACGGATACAAATTAGACCATGGACCCCCATTTGATATTATTTTGTCCCAGGGCCCCCCATTTGATAAGAATCTTGCAAGATAATGTTTTATTAAAGAAGCATGAGACCAGTCATTGTTTTACTTATGAATGGAATTATAGTGAAAATAAATGTATCCCCTTTTTGCTGGTGCCCCCTGGAACCCCCTCATGGACCCACTGTGAGGGCCACTATTTCCAGGCTGCACACTACAAAGGTAAAGTTGTGGAATGTGTTTATTGTGATTTCTACCAGCAGGTGATTCGGTTCAACTTTATCTTACTTTGTCCTCATGTTTTCATATGTACAATATTTTCTGACACATTCGGCGCACAAAGACACAATAAAGTTGCTCTCCCGCTGCCTCTGGCTCTCTCTATCAAAGCGGGCCAAACAGCAGACTTTTTGCTTTGGTATTAATGTATTCTATTTGTTTGGAGAGCTGCACATCTCCTCTTCTCCTCCGCCGTGGCGCTTTAAGCCCTACAGGGACAGCTCAGGGATCCAGCCGACATATGGTGAAGACTGGAGAAACACGTCGGAGGCTGCCAGGCTGTGAACCCCCGATCCCCAGATGTACAGAGGCATATTGTCTTCAAACAGACTCTGTCGCTGTGGCAGTAACACTGAGACGTTTCGCTTTCTGCACTGTGTTTCTATAACTTCACAATTTTTTTCCACCTCAAGTCATTTTCAATTAAAAAAGCCTTGGGACGTCTGCTCTCAGCGCTACTTACAGCGATGCTACGCGTGATCAGGATCTAACAGGTTTTAAGTGTGCTCATGCTGCAACATCTATACACCTTAATGAAGGCTGTTAATAATGAAATAATTCAGTCACTAGAAGAAAACAGGTGAGGTTACATGAATGATTTAATTATGACACGCTGCTGTTCTTCTCTAACTCAGTCTTATTCATCATTTAGCTTCTCTTTCGTCTACGTGTTCCTGAGGTTAACTTTCCATTAGACACATTAGTTGCACTTGTTATTAGAAGGCTTCTGGACTCTGCTTGCTGGACAAGCTGCGTGGAGCCATTTTATGATTTTCTATTTTTTACATTTTGAAACAAGTCCCCATCTACTTCAGGAGAAACACTGCAAAGCAGTTTAACGGTGAAGCCCCAGAAATGTGTAGACCATGAAACTTCACCTGAATGATGAGATAATGACTGGCTTTTATTCATTTTTGGGTGAACTTATCCTTTAAGTCAACAGCTTAGCCTGTCCCTTTCCTGCTGTTACCAGGTTCAAGGCCTCAGCTAGGCTACCACTGGCAACCTAACAGGAGTTTCATCATAAATCTGAAAAAGGCAGCATGATTTAATAATATAGTGCTCTTTATAGTCAATAAATTAGGATTTGACTTGTTTAGGACCCCTGTTAGATTTTGGGCTACATATTGCATTAGTAAGCTTTATTAGATCATTTAAATAAACTGTATTACCTGGATATGAAGCAACGGTGACGAAACACTGTTGAGTCATGTTATTTTGTAGGAGCAGACTTGCAATAATTTGTCTTATTAAAAATGTGATTTTAATGTGGTTGTCTTACTTATGAAGTAATTCCCAGTGTTACTTCTCTATTCACACTCAGTTCAAGTTAATGTTCAAAGTGGAATTTTACATCTTCTGCCCTTTTTATGTAATTTCATACATTCCTATTTGATATTTCAAACACCTGCAATTTATTGTGGCATTTCACACCTGTACTTTAAGATTAGTAAGAACATGCGAAAAAGGATGCAAGAAATTACACTACACTGCTTTTTCCCGATTGAATGGGGGGTGTAAATGTCACTGTCCAAATCTTGTCAGAAATTAGCTTTTAAAAGCAAATCTCTCCAGAAAGTGCTCTTTCAGATATTTTTGAAGGTATTCTGCTTTATTAGAAAGTTCAAAGTGAGGAAAAGGACAGCCAGAAAAGGAAAGAGGGGTTGTTTGGGGCTTTCAAGGTACCTGACCGATTTTAAACTCACAGTATGCTCAGAGACTTAGACCAAGCCACGCAGGCCCTGCCTCTTTCAGTCTGTGCACCACCAAATAGCTCTTTTGGCATTCCCTCCTCTCAAAAAACAAGTACTATCAAAGTGTTTACTATCTGTCTGAACAATTGGTTTATTTCTTGCGGTCAAGACAGCTGACCCCAGATGGTTTAATGTCAAAAGGGTTGCTGCTAACAGAGCATGAAAGTGTTGCTTATATATCTGTACTTGGTATCCTGGCAGCTATCCTCAATCTTTAAAACAGTTGCAGCATAGGAGTTTGTTTTTTCTTTTACAAGGCAGCACTTAAGTGCTGTGAAGCCGTGAGGGAGGCAGGCAGCCTGTGTGCTCTTAGCCCACAAGGAGCACTTGGACAGAGCTGTTGCATTAGCGGGCTGTTACCTCTCCTCTTCAGAGTCTGTAATGTGAGGTCAGCAGCCAGACTACAAAGAGGTTGGGGACGAGACAAAATACACTGAGGACCCTGGAAAAGGTCACACTGGTGAGAGGATTGCAGGGGCAGAAAGCCAGGGCTTTTTACAAGCTGGCAGCTGTGTAGCAAAGATGTGGCAGGCCCTAATAGCTGCTGGGGCCAACGCTACAACATGGAGGTGCTCATTAGAGATTTGTCTGCAGTTAGGGCACAAGGTCTGTACAAGGCCAGGTGTTTAGTGTTTATGAGTGTTGCCCTCTGAGGTGTGGGCCCTGGTCATGTCACACAGTCCAAACACTTGTAGGTTCTGTAATGGTTTTGCTGTCTCAATAGACATCCACATGCTTCTCATGTACCATTTTCCTCAAAAGATGGTGTTGGTGGGTTGAATGAGAAAAGCATCAATTTGAGTTTCTACAGTCATCAAGATCATTGGCCAAGGCCAAACGGCTTCATAAAATGTTTTCTTCTTGAATCAGATGAAGACAGTGACCATAGGTATCAACTCCTGTCATCACTCAATTTCGAGCATGCTTTCAGTCTAACAACTTTCCCTTGGAACCACGTTGCTGCAACAAACTAGGTTATGTCTGCACATATTGCATTTGGACTATTGTCTTGTGCTGTCTGTTGTCTCATTTGTTTTTTCTTCTTAAAAGCCAATATTCAGTACACAAGAAATGTATTTTATTTATTTTTTTTATCCTTCACAGGTTGACATTTCTTCCAGTGTTCCTTCTTAGGCTCTGTATTATATTGTTGACACCTATGATCAATGACTACATCATTGTTTCATGAAGGTTTCACTTTGGTTTTTCATAAGATTTAAGTTTGGTCACATACTGCACACTGATATGAGACAGATGTAGAGCATTTACACAATTTGTACAATACGTCTGTAGATAAATACAATATTTGTCAATGATGATGAAGCGATGGACTCAAATTGTACATAAGACAAAAGATTCTACTTTGCCATGTTCATTGTAGTCTACCTCACTGTTTGTCACCAAGTTACTTCTGTTTTCTATGAGATGTAGCTCATGCATTTGTGGCATTTCTTCAGGACAGAATCAAATGTTGCTGCAGTTGTTATGTCATGCTCTTATCAGACAACCAGAAATACCAGCACCCTGGTGACCTCGTCTGTTGGACTTGTACTGAACATCTGAGTAAACTGTAACCTTTTAGAAAGCCTCCTCCCCACAGCCACCTCTGTATGAATTCAGTGACAGCAGACTACAAGGTTTCAACTGGTGGTTTTTTTTATTTGCAGTTCTTTACATTTTAGAAAAAGAATCCAAGGATTTTGCCTCCTGTGTGTTTCCGTCTGGCCTCTTCGTGGTCCATGATTCCAGCTGAGGTGGTCAGCACAATGTATCTGAGGAAACATGAGTCAGCACATTAACATACAGCTCTAATCCACCACACTGCAAATACACAGAATGCCTTCAGACGTAACCATCTGATTGAACCCCACTGTAATAAAGCTACACATGATACCAGTTGAATAGATCACATAAATGATGCAAGTTTCAGTCCAGCTTATGACTGCTTGAGGCCATTGTGACAGAAAATCACCATGGGCAGCAGCATATAAATAAAGAACTTGTTTCACTCACTGAAAATCAACCTATTAAAAGTTCATAAAAGTACTTCATATCAACACACAAATCAGCTTCTGCAGCACAGCAATATCACATTTTATGTATAGATTAAACATTTTTTTTTTTTTTTAAAAACACCCCCTTGACTGACTGCAAATATTGGTAAATGGTTTTACATTAATTAAATTTGACATTGATAAGTATATCTGTCTAGGACACATGTCATGATGCTGTACAAGATCTAATCCTGTTAAATGCTGACCAACATAAAACGTTATGCTCATATTTGAGGCAATACTAAAATATATTCAACAAGACCAAACTGATGTCTTTGTTTGGATTACATTTTAGCTTCCTTGCAGTGAAGTGACAAAAGCAATTAATTTCAGTTATTCTCCCCACACTAACAACTTCTACCTATGCGGGACAGATGACTGCCCTGCAAATACACAGCTTCTGAGGGATTCTTCCATGATCCCAGCCTCTCAAGCTCTGGTCACACTACACAACTTTCTAAATCATCAGATCGCCATACATTTCACACTAAAGCTACAGGGAAAAAAACACCACAAGATATTTCGCCAGTCGGAATCCTTGACAAGTCTGTGTGGTCTTCCAACTATGCTTTATCATGAACGAAAACAACTGACATGAGACAGCTGGTCAAAACTTGTGTGCTGATTTGCAGGTTTGCATTTGTTGAGGTAGGTAAATATTTTGCAAGGAAAACAATTTAGTTCAGGAAGAGCAACAAGGTTGCACATAATGAAAAGCTTGTGTGTATGCCAATATATTCTGATATAAACTTGTGCCCAATTCCATGCAAATAAAAGTAGTTGCATGAAAAGACTGGGTTCAGAGAACTACTGCTGAATGACAGACGAGTGTCTGTATTCATTGCACTGCAGCTCGTACAGCTGTCCAACATGACCACATATTAGCCCGTTTGATCTTTTGAGCATCTATGAGGCACTGCAGAGCTCTCAGATCACATCTTTGGACGGTTCAAACATAGTGATTGATGCTCACAGGAACAAGTACTGATTTACCTCAGATCTCAGGCTATCAGCAAATGGAAAACTGTCGGTAAATGGAAAATCAGGGCTATAATCCTGTAGTGAGAACTCTGCTCCTACTCTGCCTCAGTGATAATATCAAACAACTGCTGACAAAAATTATAAAATGACTCGAGACAACATTAAACACTGTAGAAAACTGTACTTGAAGCATTTAAGTTTTGTTAATTTAAAAATTGTGTCAACTATACAGCATTTTGGGCTTCTGAGCATAACCATCAAGACTCTTTGAATCTCTTGAATAAAAACAAATCAATTTAAAAACCACAAAAGGACAGCCAAAGAAAGTATCACAGCAGACAGTTTAGGCATAAAACCACTGCAGTAAGTAACTGATCGAGAACAAGACTGGACACCTTTAGGACTAATGTCAAGTGTACACTACAGGATTTTAACCCTGATCTTATTTTCACCAAAAATTTTGGGAGATTACCAACAAAAAACCCAGATCAGAGGTAGATCAGCTCATGCTCCAATGAAGTTAGATACAGGAGTTCAACATCTGCCAGATATCTAGCAAGCTAAATATCTGGTTGGGTCAGACAGGTCAGGGAGCCAAAATGAGCTACAGCCAATAAGAGAAGCTCTGCCCCTCTCCCCTTCTTCTCGACATGACCCAGTCCATCATGCAATGCAAAAATAATCCTTACTGCCTGCATACCATAATGAATCATCTAACCCATATTATTTTCTTCTGTATTTTCACTAAAACACAGGGCACAAACAGCTTGTCACATCTCATGCCTGTGGTTATATGTGTGACCTCCTGTCTCTGATAAGTCATATGGTACAATACACCAGATAACTTTGTGTGGTGTGAAAAGCAGTGATCAGAAAACTTTAAAAGTCATGTGGTGTGGCAAAGACAAAATGTATTTCCAGTGGGTTCAACACAACATCACTGCCAATTAAGTTAAAAAAATCTGTAAATGTGATTCTCACCCGAACTGTCTTGAGGGCAGCAGGTTGTTCTGCCACTTCTCCAAGTCCTTGAGCTGGAGATCAAAACGTGGACTGATCACGCCACACTGAAAGAAAAGAAACACACTGGTTTAGACTCCACATCCACACAAAGTAAAAAGCAGGAAGAAAAAGCCACACTATGCATATTGTACAATGTCCCACCTGTATTACATTTAGTATTCCCTCAGCTCTGTTAACAGGTTGTCACATTTATCACTTTTCAAACAAGTGTTCTTTAAAAAAAAAAAAAAAAAGGCCACAAATTTAATAGAAGCAGCTGATTGAAAAACACATTTCATGTCTCTAAACATTTGAAAGACATGAGAAGAAAAATTTAAATGACCAGTTTTCACGACAGCCTTGATGCCAACACAGCTAATTCAAACATTGTCAGCATTCGCCTGAAATTGTCTTACAAGCAGAAACACTGGCTCAAGTCAAGCTTGGTCAACTAAAACGAAGTTTACCTTGTTCAGCCTGCCTGTGAGATTGACGACAATTTTTCCGGCTCTGTGGTCATCAATGATCTCAAACTCACCAATGTAACCTGGAGGTACAAATGACAACATTATTAAAAACACTCACTTGGGACTATTACACTCTTGACCTGATGAGCTAGGTTGCTCAGGTTTGACCCAACTGAGACACCCAGCTCAACAGCCACCACTACTCAAGTCAGCATCTTCTCCCGGTGGCTCAAAGCGGCACATATCGATATGACATATTTAGGCATTGCCAGTGCTGCATGACCAAATTACCAGCTTAATGTTTGATGGTGCGAGCTCTCCACTCACTCACTTAACCCAGAGTACTCATGGCCACTCACCGTGCTTCATCATGACGGTTAGGAAGCGCACAATAACCTTGGAGCAGGGCCTGATGAGGACCTGGCGTTTCCCACGCTTCTCAGCATTGTTGATGCTTTTCAGAGCATCTGCGAGAACGTTCATGCGCACCATGATGCCTGCAAACACAAAAGGACAAGCATAAGACAACTGGAGTGCCATGCAAGCATCAACTAAAAAGAAACTAAGCTGTGCCTGGCTTCATATCCCGCTCTGGGGCTTCCTCATCCATCAGGTTGGATCAGGAAGGTCCATTTTACTGTGTAGGTTGGAACATCCTCCGACTTGGACGCAAATTGTAACTCCGCACGTATCAACTACCAGGGAATACTACAATGACGGTCTACAGAGAGAAACACATTTAGCAAAGTCCGACTAGCGCTAATGAAGTCACGACGTTAGCACCTCGGGTAATGTCAGCGGGTAACGTTCAGTAAACATTTTTCTACTACCAGCCGGGTTTTTTACGCCAGACACAACCTTACTTTTCAGTTACACTTAACGCGTAGATGCCAGACTCCCACCAAAGCATGGTCCTTCATGAGCTCATACAGTGGCTAGCCACCTAGCACATCCTACTGAACTAGCGAAGCATCCCCTAATGTTCGCAGAGACGGCGGTCAGCTACTGTATCGAAATCATACTGAAGTTTAAATACACGACCATCACACGGAAAGCTTACAGAGGCAAATTACAACAGGTATAAAAACACTTCTCTGTTCACAAAGCTAACAGCTATCAGGGCGCACTGAACGCACCGAACACCAGGGCCAGACAGAGGGACTGGCAGATCAGATTTGAAGCCAAAGTACGTCTCACTCGTTTCACCGACAGCAACGATAATCGCCCCAGTAGATTAATATGTGCTTACGCTTCTAGATGATCACATAAATGGAGAATTTAACGTTTCGATGCTTTAGATACTTGTTAGATTGAAGGTGGCAGTGAAAAAGGCTCCTTACCGGTTCTGCAATATGGCGGAAAGAGGAAGTAGAAAGGACCCGCAATGCAATATGGGAAAAAATCCAAGATGATTTAAATTCGAGATGATCCGCGCCAACACGAAATATGTGTCTGTAAACCTGCAGTACCTCTGCTGCGGTTGAATGGAAGAAAAACGTGTAAAACGATAGTTTTTAGCACATTTCAAAACTTTTTTCTGGTAATGTGGCATACATTTAATCAGCGAGTGTTTATGTGATCTGGTCATATTTAATAACATTTTATATTCTAATACATTGGAAGCCTGAGTTCATCTGTAAAAGAAGCGAACGCAATTGACTTTATTAGACCACATTATTGAAATATTCATTTCTCTAACCTGTTGTCACTACGTCGGATCTTTGTAAATAGCCTCTGTATTAGATTTAAAGCAGCGCCATCTAGTGACGAGGATGAATAATTGCACCAATACTGTCTAGTTTTCTTATTGAGAGCAGTGCAATTACTTGTTGACGGCCCACATTAAATACAATATTGTTTTCAGCTAATAAACAATAAAGCCTAGATTTAATACTTTGTCCACAACACATTTTTGGTGCAAGAAGGGGAGGAAATGTCGATATGATTTGGGAGTAAATCAGAATCAAAATTCCTTAATTAGTATTGCAAACCGGGAAATTTGAGTGTCACAGCAGCCAAAGGACAGTACTATTACAATAAACAATAATAATACAAACAAATAAACAATAGAATAAAAACGTAAGAAATAGAAATAGACTCTAGTGTAATTATAAACAGTGTGGCAGTGTAAAGTTATTAATCAATAATAAATATAGGTATGAAAATTGCCCAGTTAGTGCAAACCAAAATGAGAAATTAGTTATGTGTAGAGTTTTTATAACACAGAGCACAGTGAGGTCGACTGGGAGCAGTGCTGATTGTAGAGTCTGACAGCGGCAGGAAAGAAGGACCTGCAATACCTCTCTTTCACACACTTGGGGTGTATCAGTCTATCGCTGATAGAAAGAGGGAGATAGTTGGGGTTCAGAAGATGATCTATTTATCTATATATCTATTTAGATTAGAGTGTCATTGTTTTGAAATATGCAGCAGGTCCGGACGGCACGATGCTCACTTGTGTAGTTTGTGGAATCTGCTTTTAAGAATGCATTCCTACTGTGCAGAAGAATTTCCTGTACGTACTGTTTGAGCAGAATGTGCATATTTTAAAACACACTGAGATTAGCATATGATCAAATGCAGGAATAAGAGGTTTGAAGTGAGAAGCCATGATCGAGCAGCTAGTATGTTGCTTTCATTAGGCCCACCAACACAAGATAAGAAGAATATCAATATCAATTGATACTGAGTAATTACAATTTCCACTTAGCATACATTAAGAGGAAGTATTGGAATGTAAATGCTCTCCTGACCAGCTGAGCTTGTAACTCACTGTAGTGCCAGTGGCCTGTTAGGAAATCTGCATCAATATTTTATTCTGAAAGAAAACCAGGCCAGGGGGCAGAGAGAAAGAAATATTTCAGATGTATCTTCTAGTCAAACTTTGTCACATGCAGATGCAAACAGAATTGGATAAACCTCAACAGTTGTCAGAGCCAATAACTGTCTTTACGCTCAGTTTCAACATGTGCAACAATTCAGTCTGTTACTCATTAATAAAGGGAACAGTTCTTGTCGAATCCTTATCAGTCAACACAGTTATTACAGTAGATGAATGATAAAATGTATAGTGTCTTGCAAAAACTAGCATGGCATTGTGATGGAAGCACAAGCTTCAAATGTTGACTTCAGAGAAAGATTGCGATACACAGTCCAGACAACGGAGCAGTGAATAACCACAGGACTGTTAATACTTTTCAAGGAGTTGTTTTATCATTTCAGACTTCACATGTCAAATAGATAAACTCCTGCTGGCCTACACAGAAAAAAAACATCAATAACTAATCACACTTTTTTGTCTTACATGCACATTAAATCTGTATATATATTATGTAATATATATATGTTAGCATAGCATCAGGAGCTACAAACAAAACAAATAAATCACAATCAGTGTCTTTTGGAACTGTGTGTGCAAAAAAACATTTTGAGTTAGAGTGAGTTCAGTTTGAAAATCAGATTATCAAAGTTTGGCACGCCATATGAATAACTGCTATTATACGAAAAGTATGACTGTCGGGAAGAAAGAGCATAAAAAAACCTTTAAAGGTGCGGAATATAAGATCTGTCATAGTCACACTCAAATAAGGGGGCATGATATCACAAGAGTGAACGCTAACTTCTGCAACATAATACACAGACGTCCTAGGTCAAAACTATTATTTCTTCACATTCTGTTGATAATCTGATTTTACTGTTTTCAACCAAAATTCTTACACATTGCACCTTTAACTAAAGTTAATTCAAATGTTAACAATTAAAGTATATGTTGTGCAAATATCGTTTTCATTTTCTGTCCTGTCTGAGAAACATGTGTTTGCCTCTGATTTTTTTGCAGGAGACCCTATTGGATTAAGGTATTAAATTATACTAGCATACTCTTAAAGTTTATTTACTCATGTGATCAGGATGAAAGTGTGTTGTAGTGGTTACAGTATGTCCAGTAATCTGCTAAAAACTCAAAGCTATTGAACCACCTTTGGTTTAGAACCAAATCTCTTTCTGCTGGTGTCCAGTAGAGGCACAGAGACACAGTGACATACCCACCAGTCAAGTCACTAATTGAACAGACACATGAAGCATAATGGAATGCTGAGCAGCACAAGACATAGTAACCAGATTTCTGTACTATTTCTGTTAAAATTTCAACACATTTCTTTCCTCTAGTAAGCCTTTGCATGGCTACCTAAAAAGCCGCCATCAACTTTGACATTTAGCCACCATTGCTGACCATGCTGGCCAGAGAATCTGCATCTCCCTGGGGATCCAGGCCCAGCTTCTGGGGGTCAAGCCCCATGGCTACCAGCATCTGGGGCAGGGTGAGCTCCTGCTGGGTGGCCTGGTCCACCAATGTTGGGCATGTGGGGTTGCACTGGGGCCACTGGCAGGTGTCCACCAGGTGGAAAGGACAGCCTTTGGCGGGGGTTCTGTTGTTGCGGGTCGCCTCCAGACTCCTGTCCCAGCACTGCAGGGCCCGTGGCAGAGAGGTGCCTTTGACTTGGAAACTCATCCAGTTACTAGAAGAGCAACGAGACGGGGAAGTGAATGATTGGGAATAAACAGAGAATAGGTAAGACGATAGGACGAGTGACGTCATGGTCTGATCGCAGGTCTGATAGCAATTTGCTTTTCCCATAATCTTTGTGCAGCACGCCAGAACTGCCACTGCAAAATTACAAACACTGACCTTGGACCTTCAGCTCCTCTCATAAAGAATCATCACTCTCAATAAATACACCTAACTTAGCCCGACTCTGTAAACCTAGCTAAGACCGGCCCATCAATGTCCATCCGTGCAGCAAAATGATGAGTTCAAGAGGGACCAAGGGGTTGGGGAAAGTGTGAAATGGTATTTGGTGACACGAAGTATGCAGAATGATGAACGGGCAAACAAAAACAGCAGCATGAGCTCACTGGATAGGGATGACTACTGGTAGAGAGAGACGAGAGTC
This sequence comes from Spondyliosoma cantharus, assembly GCA_900302685.1. Lineage (NCBI taxonomy): Eukaryota > Metazoa > Chordata > Actinopteri > Spariformes > Sparidae > Spondyliosoma > Spondyliosoma cantharus. Next base: position 5,691 of record OMLP01000321.1, on the reverse strand, counting down.
AAATGAGGGGCGGTGGGCGTAAAAAGTGAATTACCACCGCAGGAGTCAGATATCCATTCTTACCTTCTGGTGATCGACGTGTGGGAGAGGCAGGATGGAGCAAACACAGCCCTGAAAACACACACAGAGGAATACAGTTATCACCAGGATTGAGTTTTTTAAGTGAATCACCTGGTGCTCATTTGATTTAGGTTTTTGGGGGGGGGAACTTGCGTGACATCTCTCAGCGAGTTCTTGAGCTCCCTGCCCAGGTTCTGTATGTACTGCCACTGCTCCTCTGACAGACTCTGTCCTCCCATGTAGATGTTCTCCACTCTCAGCTGCTCCTCGTCAAACAGCCACTGCACGACAAACAGAGGGGCTCCAGGGAAAACAAAGAGTCCAATATCAAAGATGATAGAAAATATATATTGTAGGGGCAATATGTAAGAGTTCTAGTTGAAAGTGTTAAAAAATTCAAAACAAAGTCTCAATAGAATGCGAATAAATAGCAGTTTTGATGATGTGATGTCTTTGTATTGTGTTGCAGCGATGTTTACTGAAGCTAGCATGCTAACCAGTTAGCCCCAGCCTGTCCAAGTACAAAGCGCCTATGCTAGCAGTTTAATCACTAACACACCCCTGGTTCTTGAGTGTCCAGTCTGAACCACTGGCTGCACGGCTAACTGAGCTGACTAGCTAACAGTAGCTATAGTAACCGGTTACTGTAGTAATATGCTGCCCCCTATTTGTTGTGAGTATGAATTTGACAGGTAGCCACAGCAGGGGATAGTCTTGTGTTGAAATTTGCGACAAGGAAAGATGGTAACTGTAGATTAGCAAAAGTCTTATATGTATGAGTTGTTTCTTTTTTGTGCAAGTCGTACGCACAAATCATGTTTTACTGTGATGATACTCATGGGTCATGATTTGGTCAGCTGTTGTGTTAGGGTTTTGTTTCCTCACAGGTTTTGGATCAAATACCATATACTGCTTCTGCTGAAGTAAAATCATGAAAATGATCAACACTGGATAACATTGGAGTCCATTCATTTTAATACTTCCAAGAAAACGTGTGCTTCTCATATTGTGCTATTCAGTGCACATTTCTTTTGAGCAGATTCAGTAAAAAAAATAAAATAAAACAGCCTACGTCTAATATGTAGCGTATACATCCAATATCATGATGAGTTTAGGCACCAGCCAGCACTCACAGGTCAAGGTGGAGTAGAGTTTGTGGCCAAAGAAGCACTGCCACTCCTCTCCTCTCTTATAGAGCTGCCGACATCTTTCAGGTACAACCCCGTTCCACAGCCTGGGAAACAACACAAATCTATTGTCACACATCACAGTCAGATAGAGCAACACTGTATAGCAAACAGAGATCATTTCACATTCTGCATCAGAATGTGAAATGATGCATGACCTTACCTGAGTCCTATCCTGATAGCATCTTCAGGTGAGCAGGAAATAGTCTCAGGGCAGTTGGGTGATCTCTGCTGTTTACTCTCTAGAAACCAACCGGAGTCCACGAGGCCTCGGACCTGCGCTTCTGCGCCGAGCTGCTGCAGCTGACTGGCCACCCTCTCAATATTTAGCAAAACACCTGTCCCACCAGCGCTGCAGGGGAGCCAAGAAAAACAATAAATACTCCAGCTTTGAGAGCACCATTTTCTAAATGACACAGCATGCCAGCTCAGAGCAGAGAAGTCAAAATATAGCAGCTTTGCATTCAGTCAGTGGTTCCTGTTTTAGGGGCCGGGGGTGTCCCAACAACTATGTTGCTAACCTGGGAAGAATGTTCACCATTACAGGGTAAGGCCCTTTAATAGACATTATGTCATTGTTCACAGTTGACTGTAAACATCTTTATCATTGACAAGAGGATGCAGCCAAAATAGGGACTCTCTTGTTTATTGTTGGCCATGGAGATGGTCCAGATGGTACAAAGGATGCAGGCTCACGTCCAATAGCTGGTGTCAGCATCAGAGTGTGAGCGATAAAACAAACTCACCTTGTGCCAGACAGCACGACAACCTTGGCCTGCTTGATTCCTTTGGGGACGAGGTCTTTGATGACCTCACGGATGATCAGGGATCCCATGAAGGTGTACTCAGCTGATAACAAATGCACACATCAAATGATTGGGAGCAGTGAACCGAACAGGAAGTTAGATTAATCGTGTTTTCTTGTAACTGAAACAGGCACAGGTTTGTCATTCTAATGAGGGAAACTCTTTAAAGATCTGAAGAAAACGTACTTGTATTTGTATTTGTTTCTCTTTCCTTTTCCCTGCCTTGTCGTTGCCTTGGAGGAGGGGTTGGGGTGGGCCCAGTGCCACTCCATACATCACTGGAACAGTACGGGATGAATCTGCGGAACAGGAGGCAGTCACTTTTGTTAGAGTAAGGCTTGAGGCCATCAAGACAATGACAATCAACTAAGACTGCAGTTGGCCTCTTCAGTCATATTTCAGACCTGTATTCACCACTATGAAGTACAGGTCAAACCAGACCAAGTAAGGCTAAAGCAGGAAAGTGAATAGAGCGAGGGAGCATTTTATTGCTTGTGGACAGAGGAAGTTTGTGTAATTTATTTAAGAGGCAGTACTCATCAATATTTTTTAAACCACCTTCATTGTGATCTCAACTACACACCTTTAAAGTTTCATGACTGCATCTTGCACAGTTGTGACAGTATAAGCACCTTGCAAAGCACTCAGAATGGCCTCAGTGGTAGTACTATAGGTGTCTCCGGACCCACATTTTGCTATGATGGCACACACATGCACACACACACTCACAAGGTGAAAAACAATACCAGCCGACATTCTCACAGGTGGTATTTAATGCAGCTTCAAGTTAAAATATGAAAACAACTAACAGATGACCTGCTCTTTGAATATGTAAGCCATAAAATGACATTTTAATGTCTATAGAACTGTGTATTTTTATGTCCCGCAACTGTTAAATCGACATGTTCAGTAGCAACACATGGTGAGAATATGCAAGTACTTACACAACGTTTGCATTATGCCAGTGTGGGTTTTCCTCCGCTTGAGAAGACAATATTCCAGTTCCTGTAAATCCAACAACCAGAGATCAGACAGATGTCCTTTTGTTTCACTAAGGATCGCGTAAAACGAGTAACGTGTGGGCATCATGTTTGACATGCATAGGTGTCTATGACACTGGGGATGCTGGGGACATCGCAGCACTACTTTTAGAAATGGCCAATTTCATCTCTATCACTTGTAAAATAGCATAATCAGTTATATATGAATGAGACAAAATTAATTTCCAAGCGTCATTCTGCAATTTGTTCCCCACCGTAATAATCTACTCTGACCTCATATGATCCCCTCATTACATACCCCCCTTTTTTGCCCCATCTGATCTCTTATGTCCTCACAATGTTTCAGGACACAGTGACTCTCTTGATGTCATGCGTTTAAAAACACAGCCGGCGGACCTACCTCTTTTTGTCTGGGGCCACCCTGATGAGCTCATTAGCCTGGGTACATTTTGGTACCTGGAATCACAGCTTTCCCTGCTGTGGCAGCACCAGCCACCTAAAAATAATAGAGACTAATATTAGACGGTCACATCAGGCACAGCGAGGAAGACCCTCGTTAGCCCATCACACAGGCCTGTGAGGAATGCACCTGATGCCTGAGACTGGTTGAAAAATGACAAATGATTCCTTTATTTTACTGTCAGCGCCTGATTTGTTGATTGCCTCTCAGCTCATGTGATAGTTTTCTCCTACTAATACAACAACAGTCTGACATCTAAAGGTGTGAGAGCAAAGACAATTTATTTCAGCTCTATTTGTCAGAACAATGAATTCAGAAACCCTAAATCCTGTTAGATAAAATCACTCCATTTCCCCCATCCTAAGTCTATCAAAGTGACAGGCAGCAACCAAAAAAGGAGAAAAACAGAAGATGACATCCCCATCAAAATTCCAATGGGGGCGTCATGCCAAAACAAGCTGACCTTTCGGGACCAAATTAACCTGTTGGGTTTTTAAATACTCACCTTCCAGAAATAACAGCCATCGGCGGCTTCCTCTGAACTCTTTTAGGTAAAACCTGTAGAACCACAAATAAACGGGAGTGAGGAGATGGTGAAGATCAAGCAGTCTTGTATGGACACACTGATGTAGCTTCTAAAATCAATGCCTTAATCAGCAAACATTTCACAATTTAATTTCTTGCTAAGTGTTTAAGGAAAACAAGTGACCCAGAACATCTCACCCAGCTGCTGTTCCATCATTGCATGTAACTTGGGTGTTCCTGAGTAAGTGCAGCCTCATTTCATCCGTCTGTTGTGCAGCTGCTCGGGCAGCTCCTGCAGTTCCTGCAGCACCTTCTCGTCCAGTTTCGGCTGAGCCTCCACCGCCTCTGGTGCTCCTGGTGTTTCCAGGAGTCAGATCAGCGGTGGGGGGAGACTGGCCAGAATCCCCTCCTTGGTTGCCACCAGATTTCTTGCTGGGTTTGCTGGGTTTGGCATTACGGTTGTTCTGACACCAGATCCCCCCGAGCAAAAGCAGGAAAGCAACCTGGCCCAGGATCTTCATATCTGAGGCAACAAAAACAAAAAAGATGCAGGTTTACTACCTGCTTAACATGAAGAATCACCTTCCACATCTTCTAATCTTTATTGTCGATAACTTGTCTAAATCAAATCCATCACTTTTCAACTAGAAATGAACTTACCTCTCTAATCCGCTGTGAAGATCAGTGCTGAGGCTCCCTGGGATCAGGCAGATAACTGGTGCTGCTGAGGAGAGAGGGAGAATTTCAGGGCGCAGTGAGCAGGTGTGAGAGAAGGATGCCAGTAGTGAGCAGTGATGAAGCCTTGACCAGGTTTTGATGAAGCCTGCAAATCAGCGGTGAGCTTTATAGTGCCACCATATGGATCAGATTTCCTCCCATTTTCCCTTGCAGATCCTGTCAGGGCCTGAGATTAACTGCTGACGACACACGGCGAGGGGAGGTACTGGATGGCCAGTGGCGAGGAGAAAAGATAACACACGCATCTCCTGAACATATTTCAAGTCCTCGCACACACCCACCACCTAGCTCTCTCATCTGATGGGACCATAGCTCAAGAACGAGCTCTCCTTCCCCCCATCGTCTCTCTTCTAATCCCTCCCACCGTGCACCTCTGATCGCCAGGGTTTTGATTTAAACATCTACATGGTCAGCATAACTGCGTTGCCCCTTTTGCGTGGTATGTGACCCCGAGGTCATTGGAGCACACACCTCAAACACTTTCCGACACTGGAATGAATAGCAGCGCGAGGTTCCCGTGTGGCCAACAACTTAGTCGACACTCTCAAGGCACAGATGGTGGACACTCTAGTTAACACAATACGCATGGTACCGAAATTTCTTAAACACGCCTCAATGTTATTGTTACAATGACAGTAACAGTCTTTATGGGTACATGATTTTGATTTTGTTTCTTATTAAAAAAAAGAAATAACAAAAAAATCCAAACACATTTTCTGATGCATAACCATTAATTAAAATTCAAATATAGATCACTATTCTTTCATCTGATATGATAGAATTATTTCTATCCCACAACAGAAAAATATATTATTTGACATGACTTTGTACTTGACACAAAAAGTACTTGTAAATGTAAATGTCTTATAGTGTCTGATTTTGAATGTATTTAAATAATCTTCTGGCATTAAATG
>OMLP01000318.1:29874-55240 GCA_900302685.1 Spondyliosoma cantharus | reverse complement strand
GATGAACTGGACTGTGCTGTCGGCACTGCAGACAGCCACAATCAAAGGCTCCGCTTCGCCCCTCAGTAAATGACTCATTAGACATAATAATGTAGTTCCCTCAAACACTGAAGAATACGACACCTGTCGGAGAGCCCCAGGTACACAATACAGATTCTCAATGAGTGTCATGAGTGACAATGACCGTAACCGTATCGGCATTTAAAACTGCGCTGCTGAACGCATTCTTTTGTGTCGCCATGCCGAAAAAGTGAGCGATTTGAGGTGTTAAATCCAGTACATAACACGAGTGTAATGGCTTTCTGCGTTGTGCTCGTGTTCGGCCGCAGTTCAGAAAGTCACTGTAGTAGATAATATTCCCACCCTGACATCTATTCTCTGTCCCAGCAGTATCTCCCGTGTGGGAACTTGGGCATTGCACTCATAGCCGTGTCCTCCAGCAGCACTTGAGAGGACACAGTCGAACTTAAAAATAACTGTCTGAACAAATGTAACTGTGTGCGGCTGTTAACAGTTTTTGTAATATGTGTGAAGACTTTCTCACATCAAATCTTGAGCCTTTCTTGTGAGATGCACTTTATCAAAAAGGAAGGCTCAAGCTACAAACAGGCACCAGCATGGACTGTATGGCATATAAAGATGCACAAATCCAATATTTTGCTCTTCAGATACCTCAACTCAATTTTTATTAAATTGTATGTATTGTAGTAATAGTAATAATGTTACCTTCGCTGTGCTGGCTACCATTATGGCTCGATGGACGGCGGTGTTGGTCCACCACTTTCATCTAGAAATATCTTCACAACTTTAATACAGATTGCCTTAAAATGATGTACAGACACTCGTCGTTCCCTGACAATAATTTCTAATGACTTTAGTTATCCCCTGACTTTTCCTCTAGCACCACTGTGAGGTTGATATTTGAGGTTCTGAGTGGAATGTCCATTGGATTGATTGCCTTTAATTCAGTACAGATGTAGATATCCCCCTCAGGGTGAATTTTAATAACTTTGATGACTTTTCATTGAGCATCGGGCTAGGATTTTAATTTGTCTGTGTCCAAATTTGATAAATATACTTCGGGTCATGACAGAATGTTTGCAAAGCTGATGACATTTCCCATCATCCTCAGCTGAGCATTGCCGAAAGTGATAATTATGCAGCAGGCTAACACACTTAACTAAGATAGCGACCAGGGGAATGAATATCATTTGTGCAAGGTAGAGGTGCTAGGAATAAGGTAGAAGCTAACAGGAAGTGACAGAAATCATGCAATGTCAGATGTCAATCAAACTAAAACTTTTCTCACTGCCAGTGTGACGTCACAAACAGAAAGCAAAGTGTCTCAAGATTGAATATTTTTGTTTCTTGACATTCTTCTGGAACAGTTTCACCAACACACATCATTTATTATTTTGCATGCTGCTAGCGACTCCCCCGTTTCCTTTGTACATTGCATTGTGGGAGTATATGGATCCATACACATCACACTATAAATATACTATATTTAATCTGCATATTGTCTCGATAACTAAAGTTCATTTTTTCCATTTCCAACTAGCTCAGAAGCAGTTTTGATTTGGGACTTGCTTTGTTACCATGCTGGCGTTAGCGTTTAGCTCAAACCACTTTGGTGCTCAGGAAATGCAGCCTGTCAGAACGGCTAGCATGGCTGTGGACTCTTCACCACTTCCAGCACTATTGAGCAGTGTTAGTGAAGTGTTGCTATGCACGGTAACAAGTCAAAAGGGATAGCTATGGTGCTAAATATCTGAGTCGGTAGCCCGCTAGGACTGAATAAATTGACAGCGCTGATAGCAAATCCATCGACTGGAGTCATTGTTGGTGCTGATACTGATCCGCTGAATCAGATGAGTGCATCCCTAATCGTAATTTTGGTAATGATTGTTTGATGATGGTTGAATTAAAAGTTGGGGTTTCATTAAGTGCATCTTTTTGAAGATGAATAGCTGGTGGGAGATTTTGCGGTTATTAAAAAACAGATTGATAATTTGAATCTGATAGGGCTGCTTATGTTGTGATCACTTGGTTTAAGAGATGGTGCGCTGTATCTCTACACTGCATCTGCTTTTTGGCGATAACAAAAAAATCCATCCTGTGAAAAGAGTCATGATTTAATTAAATGTATTAAAAAAAAAAAGATGCATTCTCCAAATGTGTATTAATAGAGAGATATATGCTAAAGGTTGAGTATGTTTCTCCGACACCCACTCACAGTCTTCCTCTTTCTGTCGTTCTCTCCCTCTGTATCACAGTTAGCTAGAGGCTGTTGCCACCCACACACTCCACACACTTCATCCTGACAGCAATTTACATTCAGAATAGCCCATGCGAACGCATCCATGTGTTTTAATATGTCACGTTTACATAGAGCAACACGCGCTGCAGGTGACTGTTTTTGTGGCGGTGGTGTCAAAAAATTGGAAATACGCTAAATATTCCTCTGCAGGGTCATTCAGTCAATTTGCTGCAGCTCTGCCTCTGAGGAGCGTCAGGATTCAGGCCCTGCGTGAGCCACACAAGAAACATTTCCTTCAGTTGAGGAAGATTTCCCCCGTGGGCAGCCGATAGGTCTGATCAGTTCACTTGCACGAGCCGTACCAGAAACACAGTGTTTCGCAGCATGTAACTTTGTGTTTTTCATCATCTTTATTGTGCAGTTGTGTGCCAATATCTTCTCCAGTTCAAGTAGAAGCCCTTGGAGTTGTTTCCATGGATACCAAACAATTCATTCGATTCAGAATAGAACCTGGAGAGTAGCCTATTTACAGACTTTAGGAGTGAGGAAATCATAACGATGACAGAGTGTCTTGATTCTCTGTTGCAAAGTGAAAAAAAATCAGCTCCTTTGGGTAATTTTCTGAAAAAGGAAAAAAAAAAATTGCTCCCACAGATCAATCACAGACAAGAATAGAGGAGCAGAATGAATATCAACCGGAAACACGATCACGTTTTTGGATTGAGGAGACAAACCTATCGGTGAATCAGGAGAACTGACGCCACACTTCAAAGGATCAGATGCATGGTTGGTGGCTTTGATTACACAACCTGCTTAAAAATGCATAAAATCCTGACAATGTATGAAGATAAAACAGAATGCGGCTCTGGCTTTAACCGAGGTGCCACATTTTCAAGGAATCACAGCTGCCCGCTCCTCCCTCCATCGCATCACCTCATGTATGTGCATACCAGGGCTCTCAATATATCATAAATATTGCGATTATTCTGACTAGTATGACTGGAATATGATTCACAGTTAGCGGCAATGATCATTTTTGTATCACAGGCGTCATTTTCATTGAAAAACCTATAAAAATCATGATGATGTGACATCTGTTGGGGTCTGTCCCGACTATAAATGTCTTCTTCGATCAGTATGCGGTGTCTGAAAGGACAGTTTCACCAAAAGACCTTTTTTAAGTCGAAGTCGACTTTTAAGTCGAACTCTTTACTCTAGTTGCTAAGCTAAAAGCGTTAGCATGCACCCTGTATGAAGTGCTTTCACAAGCTCACCCGTGTTCATTTTTTTAAAATCAATTTGGGACCTCAGGTTTATTTTTTGGTAGTTGTATTCCGCTTTAAAATGGGTGGACTATAAAGTTGGCTTTCCATTGGAATGGGGAGAGTGGAAGGTGCTCAAAAGGAAAGGAAAAGGTTGACCGTCAGACATGCGTCATTCCCCCGACCCTGAACTTCATGGAGCTGGTAAAATGTTAGCCTGATAATTGTTTAATCTTTCTTTTTGTTAACTCCGACATGAGGTTCATGTTATCTGATGTCATTTTATTTTGTATTTGTATTTTGTCAAGATTAGGCCTAACCCCCCTGATAGAGATTGAAATAGAAGCTGCGGCAGCAGTCGCCAAAAGTTCCGTGTTTTTTACATTCTTTATCATCCATTATCCTGCCTACTAAACTCTGATTAACCCTTTTGTTTCTCTAATGGTGGAAGAACCTGTCAGTGCAGGCAATACCAGACCTATTTGAACAAATTGGACATGTAGGCGGCATTTTCACAGGGTTAGAACCAGGCTAATAATGAACGGAGGGAGTAAATTGCATATAAAGCTCGTAGATTTGGAGATTATTTTCCTCCATTCTGCTGTTTTTAAAAACCTGTCTTGTATTTTCTGTTGTTGTTCGTATAAAGAGATACAGATTTTCTGAAGTTATACTTGGAGGCTTCTCCTGTGCGTCGGCCCTCGTTTTTCTTAGGCAACAACACAGTCATGTAGAGAGAGTATCAGATCTGATTCCCCACAGATGGCTGTCTATACTTATATAGATCCACCACCATGTTCCTCACAAGTCAGACGAAAACAATAGGGTTCGAGATGAGTCACTACAGCATGTTCCTTCTTTCGACTATATACGTGTCCAGTTTATTCTCACATCAGGTTTCTGCGTCATTTTCCAGCGGCCTCGGTTGGAAAAATTAGGGCCGATAAATACCGTCTTAGTGTCTTTTAAACTGTCATAATGTTATTCATCGTGGCTTTCGGAGGCTGTAGCTGTCTGTCCTTGTCGGTGAGCTTCACTAACACCTCCTATTCTGCATTGTGGATGTGTTGATGGCTTGCTTGTGATTATTATGTGTTGTGTTGTGCTTTTTGGGTGCCATTTCCCTTCTTTGTATGTGACCTAAGCAGCTGCAAGACATGTGATAACTTAACTTAACTTTGACTTCATAACAACAACATCAAGAGATATTTCTTGAACAAACTATAGGGAAAGATAAGAACAATTCAAGTGATTATATGATGATGAACAATATTGTCACATATTCTGATAAGATGTTTCACCTGTTATGAAATAATCATGCAATATTAATATTGCAATAATGCATATTGCATTATTATTTGATTCTTTTGTGACCTGTCTCAAAAAGACATTTCTTTTCATTTTGTTATTCAATCATCAAATCTTTAGTTATGTTCATGATCTCATGTTGTTTTAAAATCTGTCAGAGCACTTTGTAAGAAAACACTGTTAATGACTCACTTAAAGGAGACATATGATGCTCATTTTGAATTTCGTAGTTTTATTTTGGGTTACTACTACAATCGGTTTACATGCTTTATTGCTAAAAACACATCAGTTTTCTCATTCTGTCGAGTGCTGCAGCACTGGATTCCCCATCCGTCTGAAACACTCTGTTTTAGCTCCTGTCCCTTTAAGGCCCCCTCTCCTGAATACCCAGTCTGCTCTGATTGGTCAGCTCACACATCTGAGCCAGCACCGCTAACAGCAACAGAGCAGCTGTGCTTGATAAGTCTTTATGTGCCAAACTTGCCGCTAGGCATTACTTATGCAGATATGGGACTCTGTGACGTAGTGTGATGTCACAAAGTCGCAGAACTAAAGGCGAGACTACTGACGAGGCGTTTCAGGAGCTTCTGCTGGTGAAGTCATTGACCCTTTTAACTTTCAAGATCATGCACAATGATTTATATAACACACTGAAGCGAAGGAAAAAAACAAACAAAAGAAGCATAATAGGTCTCCTTTAATATCACGCTTCTGATTGTGCAACTGTTATTTAATCCATATATGCAACAACTCATTTCTGCCTTGACACAGTTTTTCAACACTTCTGGCAAATTTAGTAGCAAACGCATTTGGCTGAGCTCAAAAAGTTACTCATCTGTTTTCTGATTCGATTCCATTTCCCTTTTATTGGCTGCCAAAGTAGGTGTGACCCGTTTGATATTAAAATGTCATAATCGTTGAACGCATTGTGTAATTGCTAACTAATTTAGATGAGCGCAAACACAGATAAACTCTAGGCGGTCTTACAAACTATGATGGAAATTTACTCAGCAACAGCCCTACAGCAACATGATAAATTTAAATGGCTCTAACCCGGCAGCCAGTTAGTCTGACTCACCAACAGTTTGCACAGTTCGTCGTGAATATCCTTATATTCACCGCATTTTGCTGTAATCTGAAAGTTGCAAAATGGGTTTTGATCGATTCAGATGCAGGAAAAAAAAAAAAAATCAAAGAAGGGCAAAGCAATTTCTATTTTTAGAATTTAACATTTAGGGAGTTGAACATCTGCCTTTGTTGATTGTATAATGATATAACTGCTGTACTCTTTTCTCACAGACCAATCACGCAGGGCAAGCTTTGCCTCTGTAAGGCAGTCAAGCATGGAAACACCTCCGAATGCCACCCCACAGCCCTTCAGACAGCCGGTGAGTACAGTTAAAGGATAAGTTCACCAAAAAATGAACATCTAGTCATTATCTACTCCCCCTCTCCATGCTGATGGAAAGTCGGGTGGAAGTTTCATCGTCCACAAAACATTTCCAGAGCTTCACAGAGCTAAAACAGCGTTGCAGCATTCTCTTCAATAACTGAAGTAGATGGACAAACAAACAATTATTGGCTCCATACAGCTTGTTGGGTGTAATCCAAGTCTCTGGAAGCCCCGAGATCTCAAATTGATTTGGCAAGATGTTATTTACATTCGTTTTAAAGTCTTCCCTTGTAGTTGCTAAGCTAAAAGTGTCACTGGTGCAAATAATGTCTACAATTTGGGATCTGGGGGCTTCCAGAGACTTGGATTACATCTGACGAGCTGTATAGAGCCATTTCATATATTTTTGCATTCCTTTTTGGTTGTTTTTTTGCGTTTTTTAAAACAAGTCCCCATCTACTTCAGTTGTTTAGGAGAATGCTGCAACGCTGTTTTGCCGTGAAGCTCCAGAATTGTTTTGTGGACTGCGAAACTTCACCAGACTTTCCATCAGCATGAGGGTGAGTACATAATGACAGAATTTTCCCTTTTTGTGTGAACTGATCCTTTAAGGCCTGTCACACTCTGCTGATGCCAAGTGTGTGGCACATGTAAGCTCTGTGTTCTCACAGGGAACAAATACATGTTGGATTTTTTGGGCCCAGGCCGAGATTGTAAATGTGATGCTTGAAAGAGAGTTTACATTTTTATAGTAGATACATTTCTGTTAAATACAGTTTTCTAGCTAAACATGCTAATACATGCTAAAATAATATGATATGAATTTAGTTGTTCTGCTCTTGTGAACCGTTTCTTCTCTCCCTTGTCAAATCCTCAGAGTTTTCTCAATCGGAGGCTGAAGGGCTCCATCAAGAGGGCCAAAAGTCAGCCCAAACTAGACCGGACCAGCAGTTTCAGACAAATGATTTTGCCCCGGTTTCGCAGTGCTGACCAGGAGAGGTAAGTAACCTTTACCACATAAGGCCTTTGTATAATTCAAAGTAATACCGACTGTTTTCACGTTCAGATTCAGTGTCACATGGAGGTTGGAGCCGTCCCAGCATGTGTTGGGCGAAAGCCAGGAAAACACTGCGGCTCGGCTGCCAGTTTCTCACAGCTCTAACAGATATATTCCTGCTTATGAGTGTTTCCTTTGATCATAACAATTTTTACATTTGTTTTCTCGCAAGTGCATTATATGTCACATGTATGCTACTGTTTGATGTGCGGCAAGATCGCGCAGTTATTATGCGATCAAGGCAAAATCACAAATTAGATTAATTGCAGCGTTCTTCTGGATCGAAAGGCTTGGACTGTAGGAGGGGAGCTGAAGCACCCGGCGGAAACCCACACAAACCCGAGCAGAATACGCTAATTCTGCTCAGGAAGAACCGGAGACCATAAACATTTCTTAAGATTATTTGTGTTTGCATTTGTGGCTTTATTCGACTGCTGATAGTGCAGAGCCTCGAGAGGAAAGTGGGGTGAAAGAGAACATTGTGTGATAGCCACTTTCCACTGTGAGGTGATCGTGTTCGCCACAGTTCTGCAAAACGTCACAAAAAATGACAAACACAGTACGTTGCAACTTAAATGAGCTTATTTATGCACTTAGATCGAGGGCAGCTCTGAGCTTTGGACTCCATCTGTCAACGATCCAGTCTGTTCTTGCTCGGATGGTTGACGTGCCGCCCGGTGCACTGGGTGTTACTTTAACGATGTGACTACCTTGGAAGCCTCTCCACTCTTCTTTTTTGAGCTGCAGCTTCAACGTTGCCAGCCTCAATACCTGGCTTCAAGGTTGCCTCTTATTCTTGGACAAGCTGATTATGTGCTGTAATTTAAGTGTATGGTAGAGCTTGTGTAATTATAGAGCTCCGTATGAAAGAAGAATGTTTCAGTTGTCACTGAGGGTATTGATAATGTTCATGACAACTGTTACATTCTTATTTTAAGTGTGAAATTGCTTGGTTAGTGCTCCTCACATTTGCCTCGAGGAAGGACAATCTCAGTCCTTCAGCCGAATACTCTAGTTCACACTGAAATAACTTGAAAACTACTTAAAGTGAGACTAAGTAACTTAATTAATTATTACATTCTTCCTTTCAAAAGGCTGAATTCATACGCATTGAAACACAACCTTGAGCGACTGCGTCCGAATCAAGCAGATTATGTGGATTCAGTTAGTTAGATCAGCAGGGGGAGGGTGAGAGTTGAGCTGAATAAGGTAGAACTCATCGACATTTTAAAATCTAAATATTCACCTCCTTCTATGGTATTGCTCCAGGTCAAACCTCCATTTGAAACTGTGGCTGCACCATGTAATTACAAGAGCTCTGGAAAACCTCGGTCACGTTCTTTTGACTGTCGCAACTTCCGCAAAATGACTCGCTCCAATCGGTCTGATCGTATTTGGAAAGTCTAGGAGAGGGTGACATGAATTTTTTTTCATTCCCATTCAAGTTAGAGGAAGGCTAATCTGGGAGATCGGAGTAATTTTACACCACGAAAGTAAAACTTTTGTGGCCTCATGCGCCACTGAGCAGCTCTTCTGAACAGGGCTCCTGTATCCAGATTTCACTTCATAGATCAGTGGGATTTATACGATCAGCCGGCTTAGCTGGCGCCTCGAATTACATAAATGTTGTGTTTGATTCATCATGTAACTGACCCTGGGATCAAAATAAGTGATCAGAATTAATTTTTTTGGTAAAGGTTTTGATATGAAAATACTCAAAAAAATAAATAAATGAGCAATTAACACTGGAATAGAACTTGGACAATGTGACCGTCTTTAAAGCAACTGACTGAGGAGAATCCTGGGAAATGTAGTGAAATCCAGTTTTCACAGCAGGTCTCCTGACATGCCGTTGACCATATAGCACTTAAAAATGATACCGACTTATCCAAACAGGGTAGGTGCATGTCTAAATAACGTCGTAATGCCCACTACATTCCACTTAAAAGTTGGCTTACTGGGCTACTTACATAGAGAAACCACTGACAATTGTTTCAAGCAATACATGAGCTCCTCCCGCTGTGACAAGTCGATGTTTCTGCTGGGAAAATTGCTACTTGCGGCTCCACCAGCTGCTTTAGAAAGAATTGCATAGGCTTGATTTCACAGCCGGCCATTGAAATCGGTAGATGTCCTCGGATGACATTGATTAATCCCCGACATTTCATCCAACACTTATATGTTAATCGATGCACGTCAAGATTATCGCTTTCTTGATATGCTGACGTGCTAAAATTAGCATTTGCGTTGTCCTGAGGGAAGATATGTTTAGATTATATCCTAAAAAAGAATCTTTAACCCAAAATCTTTCACACCACTATTTTTATGTGGATGAAGCAAAAAGATCTCAAACTGCCCGAGGAGCTCGCCTGACACTCTTCACCTGAACTGTGGCTTCTTATCAAGCACTCTGACAATGGCAAAGCCCCGCTGGATGAAGGGCACTGCCTGTGGTGATACAGTCACAGACGGATTGAGATTTTTTCAGAGCTCTCAGGCAGCCACCAAAGATATTTATTTGATTGATGTTATTAGCAGCACTACAAAACAATGGTTTCTACTTGTGTTGTCAATTGTTTACAGACATTTGTCACCCTGAGCTGGATGGATGGTTAATTACAGCGGCCTTCGTAAAGCCTCTCATCCTATTGGCATATGACCTGATCCAATATGGAACAAATCCATGAATATTTAAATGATTTACTGGTTTGCAGTTGTTGTTGAATCAGAATCAGAAACTGTATTAATCCCCGAGGGGAAATTGCTGTTGGATTGGTGTTACTCTTTACATCTGTGTCCGACCAGAACGATCAAAAACTGTGTTAAATGTCATATTGGTAAAGGATCTTAATGTCAAAGGTCCATTGGGCATCCTGCAGTACTAATGAGAATTACTTTCAGCCTTCCTTTATCATGTTTTGTGATTTCTGCTATCCGATAGTGTCAGTGCGCGGCAGCCTGCAGTTCTAGAGGCTCTCGTGACAGCTTTTTCTTGTTTTGTGTTCTGACATGAGGTCACGTCCCGGATGATTCCTGCTTGCATTTGTGATCAAAATTTTATGCAGTCCTCACACAATCCAGTCACGATGCACATATGGGAAATGTGAAGATGTAGAGAGGAGGCGGCAAGAAAGCGAAAATGTATCGCTGACTGTACACTTTCCTTCAGCCACAAGAGATGCGTAATGGACATTTTTAGGGCAGGTGTGGATGTCCGATGCTCGGAGATGTGAAAAGTGGCGTTTAGCAGGGGATGTGAAAATCCTTTTGTTCTAAAATGCAGAGTGAGCACCAATGCAGAAAGCTAGTTCAGATGCTGAAATGAATATCAATCCAGGGGGGATCTGTGGACACAGCAATGACGGAGGTGGCGGGGGTAGCTCAGTGGCGTTGGGGTTAAAGGGACTCTCAGCCTCAGTCAGTGTACTTTCCCCTCTAACCTTAGCTGTCCTCTGGTTCCCACCGCTGCCGCAGACAGCTGCCTTCGCAGCCTGCCTTGAGTTCTGCCCACACACACTTAATTCACTCAGTAGTGTTAGGTTGACTTTGCTCTAAACCCTCGGCGTCCAACTTCACACTCGAGCTTTCCAACGCAGCTGCTCTACCTCTGCTGCCAAGTCGGTTTACCAAGCATTTTTCATGTACTTCCTTCTGCGATGGCACTGTCAGCTCCATGAACGAGACGATTCACTGCTCCTCTCATCGACGTTAACTCTGGCCTTAAACTGCTGCTCCTTTTTATTTCATGTTTAAAGCCAGTGTTAATAATGCAGCAAGCTAGCAGCTCCAGTTGTACCGTGCAGATTGATTCTGTGTTTTGAGTTTCTTTTTTTTCTTTTTCTTTTTTTTAAAGGATTGGTTTCAGAATATCTCCAAGGAATAATTCAACATTTAGAGAAAAAATCTTGTTCAGATGCTCGCAGAGATTTAGATGAGAAGATTGACACCACTGTTACTGTAGGCTAACCTGCTAAATACGAAGCTAGTGCCAGTAGCCGGTCAGCTAAGTTAGCATAAAGACGGGAGAAGGGTTTAAATGACCCATTGTGTTAATTAGTGAGCCTTAGAGGTGCTGGTGGACTGATTTTTTTCTACATTCCCATAGAACCAGGCTGTTTTCCCCCACTGTGAGATAACCGTCTCAAGGCTGTAGCTTTGTATTAAAGCGACAGATATGAAAGGGGCCCTCTGACAGAAGTTATTTCCCAAATGTCGTACTATTGCTTCATCAATGATGCAGAGACCTAGTTTTAATTTTCAGTGTAGATAAACCCAGCATTTTCAATCATTTCATCTTCAAAGCTAGTTTAAGACACTCTTAAATTAATATGTATACATTTTAGAAAAAATAAGCTTCTTCTCTTTTTTCCGGACAATTAAATGAGAGGATGAATAGCACCTGCATGAAGCTACAGTCAGCAGCTTAGCTCGTTTAGCTACAGTAGCTTAGCTTAGCACACGGATTGGAAGCAGAGAAAAAACGGCTCGCCTGGTTCGGTTCAGAGGTAACAAAATACTCAGAGCAACTTGTTCATACCTTACCATACACCTTTATTCATAATTCATTGGCTGAATTAAAGAAATGAGATATAACGTGTTGTTAATGAGCTTTAGAAGTGCTTGTAGATAGATTTGATTACCTTTGGACATAACCAGGTTTTAGTTTAGCTTATACTAAGCTACGCTAAACTGAACTGCTGTTTATTGGAGCTTTGTGTTTAACAAACAAATATGATGATGATGATGATGATGAATGTGATCTTCTCACCCAGCTATCTGTCAAGCTATTGCTTTCCACAATGCATCCAGTTAG
The DNA here is from genome assembly GCA_900302685.1 of Spondyliosoma cantharus. Taxonomy (NCBI): domain Eukaryota; kingdom Metazoa; phylum Chordata; class Actinopteri; order Spariformes; family Sparidae; genus Spondyliosoma; species Spondyliosoma cantharus. Next base: position 43,147 of record OMLP01000318.1, on the reverse strand, counting down.
CTTTAGCTCATCAGTGTAGATAAACTCCATTTTCAGTTCAATCAGTTCTTGGTATTTTGGAAAATTATACCTTTGTACTTTTTGGATGGAACCAGGCCAGCTCCTCCTGCTCCCAGCGTTTATGCTAAGCTATGCTAATCACCTGCTGGCTCCAGCTTCATATTTGGCTGTAGGGTACAGACATGAGAAGGGGTATCAGTGTTCTCATCCAACACAGTGTTTTCCTCACTGTATGTTTTTCACTGGCCTACTGACCATGCTTCATCTGAGAAACAGCATTTGACTCACCTTCCTCTTCTACCACCTCTTTCCATCTTGTTGACAGAGCTGCCCTCCTATGATCAGGCAAAATCTTAGGCATCTTTCTACATCTGCAGGGCACTGTATCTGCAGACGAGCCCCACTGAACCACTTATCTATGTTTACATTTACATTGAAATTCTTGTGCATTTATAGGCAAATGTAAGAACTGAATGGATTCACTGCGGCACATTTCCTAACACGCAGCGTGAGTCACACGTGTCGAGTCAACACGCCAAACTGCGAACGCCAGAGCTGAAAATCTGGTCGACTTAACTTTTCCTTAAACTCATTATAAAAGGATCAGATCTTGAAAAAAATGGTACTGAAATTGCAGGAGTGACTCATTTTCTGTTATACGCAAACCTTTCTGGGCTGTTTCTCTAAATCAATATATAAAGACCATTGATTATCTGAATTCTAACAGTCAGTAAATCCCTTCTTCTTCTCTCACCAGGACACGATTGATGCAGAGCTTCAAAGAATCCCACTCCCACGAATCCCTACTTTCTCCTAGCAGCGCTGCGGAGGCTTTGGACCTAGTTTTGGATGAGGAGGCCATAATCAAACCTGTCCACTCTAGTATTTTAGGACAAGAGTACTGCTTTGAGGTGTGCTATTGCCATTTTACTTCCTGGCTGTGTGCGTCTATTTAATTGATTTTTTTCCCCGTGAATGACATCAAATCAGGTACCACTACAAAGCCACTTCTCACTTCTCTGTGAATTAGATAAACGAAGCGATGTAGTGATCTTGTGTATCAGGAGATCAGTCAGTTTCCAGGAAATCAAATGTGAGAATTTGCTTATTCCCTCGTTTTGTATGCCTGTAAATTACTAATCTTTGAGTTATGGACAAAACAAGCAATTTGAAGACACTACCTTGGGATCGGATGAGCTGATTGTTCAGGAAAAACAACAAAAAAACCCAGAATAATTAAAAGTAAATATAATGGTTAGTTGCAGCCATATATGTAATATTTGTCTGCAGGTTACCACCAGTTCAGGGACAAAATGTTTTGCCTGCCGATCAGCTTCAGAGAGAGACAAGTGGATTGAAAATCTGCAACGAGCTGTCAAACCGAACAAGGTAGACACCACAGATTTTTCTTCACCACACTTCACAATAACTCAGGATGATCTGACAGGCTGTTTGCCTGTCATTTCATCATTCAGGTCCAGGGCTGCAACATTAAGAACACATGTGAATAAGGACTGTTATAATGCAGTAACAGAACTCCTCGTTCCGCTTCCAGGACAACAGCAGACGGGTGGACAATGTGCTCAAGTTGTGGATCATCGAAGCCCGAGACCTCCCCGCTAAGAAACGCTACTACTGCGAGCTGTGTCTGGATGACATGCTGTACGCACGCACCACCAGCAAACCCCGGACTGACACCGTCTTCTGGGGCGAGCATTTTGAATTTAACAATTTGCCTACCATTCGTAGCCTTCGTTTGCACCTCTACAAGGAAACAGACAAAAAAAGACGCAAGGTAGTGCATTTCTAAAAAATAAAAACCCTAGTTCAGACATCGAGTCCAGAAACATTTTAATGTCCTACAAATATTAAAAATAAATTGTTTTTTTCCTCTGTAATCCAGGAGAAAAGCACATATCTTGGCCTTGTCAGCATCCCCATTTCCAGCATCACAGGCCGGCAGTTTGTTGAGCAGTGGTACCCGGTGATACAGTCCAGCGTCCTGGCAAAGAGCGGTGGTGTTGGAAGTGCCAAAGTGATCAACGCCTCGCTACGTGTCAAGTCTCGCTACCAGACAATGAACATCCTGCCGATGGAGCTGTACAAGGAGTTTGCTGAGTACATCACCAACAACTACCGAACACTGTGTGCAGTTCTGGAGCCACTGTTGAGTGTGAAAAGCAAAGAGGAAGTGGCGTTCGCTCTGGTGCATATCCTTCAAAGCACCGGGAAGACAAAGGTAAACATGGAGGTTAAGTGTGATGGCTATTCATGTCTCTCAGCTCTCTGTATAATCTTTAGCTTTGTTCCATCACAATAAGTCATATTTTTTTTATCCTTTCTCAGGAGTTCCTGTCTGACATGGCGATGTGTGAGGTGGATCGATTCATGGACCGGGAGCACTTGATCTTTCGTGAGAACACGCTAGCTACAAAGGCTGTGGAAGAGTACCTCAAACTTATAGGTCACAGATACCTCAAGGATGCTATAGGTGAGGCTGCCGTAGATGAGCCCCACTGCACATTACTGTGTTTAATCTCCAGCTGCCTGAATGAAAAGAGGATTTGAAGCTCAAAAGGAAAAATCAAAGACTTCGAATAAGTGTGTCAGACAAGGCTAAATTCGAGCATTGTTTGATGCTGAAATTGTTTGATATATATTTGTGAAATATTTATGACATTTTCCCAAATGACTCCCCTTCATTGTGGTAGCAGCATTTAAAAAAAACTGGAACAACAAACTGGAGCCATGCTTCAATAACACAGAAAATGCTAATTTATACTTTTTTTTATTTACCGGTTTTCTTTTTACTGTTTTAAGGTTTTTACTTGATGCACAAAGGACAATAAACTAAGCTGTTTTCATGTTTTATCCCAATTATTGCAAATTCTGTAGATTTGTATACTTAACTTTTGATATTCTCTTCCTGATTTTCATACTCTGTCGATAATAACATCCCCAGTACCTTAATGACATATTTTTTATTTTATTGCATTTCCTTCTAAGTTAAATCCATCTGCTTAAGAACTTTTTAAGTATTGATGCATTTTGGGGAAAAACCTGAAGACAGTGTGATCTACAACCTGCAGGTGACTTTGTTCGAGCCTTATACGAGTCTGAGGAGAACTGCGAGGTGGATCCGATGCGTGTCCCGCCGTCAGTCCTCGCTGACCATCAAGCCAACCTTCGCATGTGTTGTGAGCTGCTACTCTGCAAGATTATCAACTCTCTCTGGTCAGTTTTCCACTGTTTATATCCTGTAGAAGACATTGTGCATGTGTCTCTCTGTCTGCACAAGTTACCCATGTGTAAATATTCGCCTCCAGTTCACTTCCATCCTAATAGGGCAGAGGGGCGAACATAATATTTGCACATTTGCATCTTGGCTCTGCGTGGAGTTCAACACTGGTGAACTTTGACGTGTGTGGTTGACCTCTCACATGGACTACACATGGTATTGAGTTGTGTGTGTCTCACATCCTGCACTGCACAAATTTCAGCACCAGTAGGCGATGGACGTTCATCTGCATTCATGTATGTGAGAAACATGCCCTCCTCGCCCTTCGCCCTTTTGATCCCAGCGCTCCGTGTACAACACCAAGGAGCACCGACAAGATTTGAAGCTGAAAACACAAAATCCCACTTGTGTAATGAAACATTTGTGGAAAGATTTTTTATTGGGCAGAGGAATGTATACTGTATTTGTAAAAAAAAAAAGAAATTAGTTACAGAAAGTTCCAGATGAAATCACAAAGCCTTTATTATAGTTTTGTGATGTTTAGAATTTTAGATTTTAATCTCGTCTCTCTCCATGTGACGAAACATCTGGAGCTTGTTGCACCAGCTGTGGAGGCTGCATGATATTGTTAGAACACCGACATTGTGTTATTTTGTTTTTCTGTAATATATATTGTAATTTTCACCAGCTGAATAGACCATATTCACACGGCAGCCATTTTCCTCTGACATCTGAGAAGCTTGAGTGCTGGCACAGTGTTATTCTGCTGTGTTACAGGTATGCACATAAGGAATCTGACAGATTTTTACAATTTCCCCACTTCCCAATTGATCAGGAACTGAAACAATGATAGGTCGTGAAAAGTTGGAGGGATATTGGACCATATTTTCATATAAAACAACATATCTGGTAGCCCTTCAGCTAACGTTAGCATTAAACCACTTCCTAGCTAACATTAGCCTACTGTTTGATTGCATCCAGTGTTTCACTTCCAGTGTTGTGCTGACACAATCAAACAGTATTGTTAGCAAGACACTGGTCGGATGCTAACATTAGCTGTTGTCTAACGGAAGCTAATTGGTTATCGAATGTGTCATCTTACCTTGAAATATAGGCCGATGTCCCTCCCATTTTCATTATCCACTAAATTTTTAATTGTTGATCAGTCATGGAGCTGTGAAATTTCAAAAATTTGTCCGAATCTATCTTTTAATTGGACTTATATATTTATATATAAATAGCTGACGTGAATATGGTCTGTGGAGGCTATGCACGTGATGCCACAGTAAGTCAACATGGTTACAACCACTGAGTGGCAGGAAGACTTCTGAGTTACATTATTTATATTTATCAAGTGCTGCAATGTCCAGCTTGAATACCATGAAAACACACAAAAAACACGTGTAAAGTGTGAAAGAGTTGATTTGCTCCTCGACATTGCGCATCCTGAAATGTGACTGTTCCGCATGTTGATGCTAGAACAACAAGCTGTGTGTAAGTTCAAACTTTGTTCAGTCAATCATGTCAGTCATAACTTGTGATTTATGTATTGCTAAAATATAAGCAGTTGCACTAAGGAAAAGAGGTACAACATAACTCTTAAGTAAGAACCTGATGGGAGAACATGCCTGCAGGGGACTGTGGGCGTAAATCATAAAATGTCACAGAATTAAACGCACGGAAAACAGCAGGTTTTCTGACACCTAGCATATTTTCCCATTAACTGCATACCGTTTTGTAGCAAAGTCATCCAGTAGAGATGTCATTTATTTATACAATGTGGGATGATGCCACTAGGCTCATGCTAGACAGAAAGCTAATGTACACGTTACCATGAGAATGAAACTCTGAGTGGCCGCATGACTTGGCTGTGACCTTACATCCAAGCTAGGAATGGACAAATGAATCCTGCTGCAGCCAATTTGTCTCAAATAAACAACAATATGAAATCTTTCTTTTTGCAAACTCTGATATTTACGTAAAATAATGACTCCATTAGAACATGACAATCGTCTATTGAGCTGTTTTTTTTCCAGTGATATAATTGGTAATATCATCAACATGATGTAGGACAGTTGCAAAACTGGTTTCATCAACACTTTCTCCTCTCTGAGCAGTGTATGGTCCAGTAGTTTTCTGTATGTTTCTGTCTCCTGACCTTGCAGAACTCCTGCGGGCTGCTGTTTTTTTTTTTTTTTTATCTTGGCATGCTCCTTGACACTGGATAATAAAATCATGTTCTTGTCTCAGCATATTTCCGCGGGAGCTGAAGGAAGTTTTCGCCTCATGGAGGGCGCGATGTGCTGAGCGCGGAAGAGAGGATCTCGCCGACAGCCTCATCAGCTCCTCCCTGTTTCTTCGCTTCATGTGCCCGGCCATCATGTCCCCCTCCCTGTTCAACCTGATGCAGGAGTACCCCGCCGAACGCACGTCCCGCACGCTCACGCTCATCGCCAAGGTGATGCAGAACCTGGCCAGCTTCAGCAAGTGAGTCCCCATCATCGCCTGTCCTCTCACACCAGCTACGACGTTCTATCAATTTGATACAGCTCCTTTTATAGATTTGTAGACGTCGAGGCTTATGGTGCGGCGTGTCACAGAGGAACATCCCGGGAACAGGCCTGCCGTTTTTGATGCGGGGGTTTAAGCTGTTACTCACCCACAGTGAGCTCCAAGGCTTTTAGCTGTGACACATTTATTCTTACCTCAACTCTGTGCTCTTTACCGACACTCTTCAAATATTAAAACAATTCAGCTGGCTTAAAGAGACATCTTTAATTCAGATTTCAAAGGAGTGGTGGCTGTTCACTAGATTTTAGGAACGCTGGAAAAACTGCTTGATACAAAAGAATGATTAGCATTACACGTGCAATCAGATAAACAATTAACCGCAGGTGAACTTCACACTTGACATTATCCCAGGCTTGTGCTGTTTTGTGTGTCGCGTTGAAAAAATTGGTTGATTAGTTCACCAGAAATTTAATTATCGAAAACCCCTCAGTATTTTCTGACATTTTATAAATGATTAGCTGCAACAAAAGGTTAAAAAGGAATATTAACTAAAATCAAAAAATAGTTTTCATGTTACCCCACCAGGTAGATTTTTCCAGAGCTTTCAGCCACTCATGTCAGGAGTCAGTGAACGGCTGTAAGAAGCTGAAATCAGGCCGTGCACATCTGTTTCCAAAAACTGTGAAAAGTAAAAGGGGTTTAAAATTGTCCCCTCATATACGGCCATCTGTTTTATGTGACTGAAATGGTTTCATCTTGACAAGTGAATCCACTCCAAATGCTGATGAAGGCTGTGAGATATAGTTGAAAGCTAGTAAGCAGACCTTAAGTTAACATTATTAGGTCAAACAACTGTTTTTTCAAGATATGATATATGTAAGAATTCTGCTTTAAAATGCCTAAAAACAACTTGAACTTTGTTATGTATTTTGTTGGGTTCAAGAATGTTCATTATTACTTATTACAGTACATAAACACCCGACAATGGAGGTCACCTCCACAGATCTCAACTGCAGTCGGGTTGATAAATGTGAGTGAAGAGATCGTAAATCTGTAAAAAACTAAGTTAAAAAGTCATCTCCAAGCTCTCTTCCTGTCGGCAAACATCTCTGGATCTGAGCAGAGTCCGATGTCACTCCGGGTGTTTATTTCTCCAGAGGGTTTGGCTCTGCACTTGAGTCTTTCCTCTGGCATAAGCCGGCTCTGAGCATTTCTTACCGGCCTTCCTCCCAATATAACATTCTGCAAATTTATAGAGAGCCCCCTTGTGGCAGAAATGACATATTACGCCACTAAATCATGAATTTCTGGTATCCCAGTTATGATCAGGTTATTGGAGTATCCTGATCACATCTGCTGGACCAGAAACTTGGATATTCTAGTCGTAGCACTCTGAAAAAAAAAACTGAATATTGTGGCATGTAAACTTCATCAGGTTTGTAATGATTCTGTGTTGTGTACATACGTGAAAGTTACTTTAGAGATTGACTAGAAACCTTTTGATGACCAGGGTCTTAATTAAGTTCCAGGGCAATTGTTCTCCTCCCAAACAAGTCCTTGCTCAGGGCGTAGTATTTTCCAAAAGTACTTGCAGTGCTGATAATTTCTAATTGGTCGACTACTTGCAGCATTTTATTTTAGGCACCATCTTTAAAAATCGTCAACATTGGTGGTGTAGTAACTGCCTGGGAAGCCCAAACATTTCCTGATTTAGCTGCTTCCTCGTAAAGTGCTTCTTAGTAGTTCCTGGCTTTTTTAAATAACTAAATGACGGGGGACTTCTCAACAAGACGAGCACGCCATCAGTTGAAAACGCATCTTGGAGCAGGTAGCCCTCCCTGCTGTGCTGAGCTGAAAGTGGCGAGAAGAATCGAGCCAGCAGATTTTACGGAAAAGCCCCGATGGAGTTACAGAAGAAAGCAATGCGACAGATGGACTGACAGCGCCGTTACATCGCCACCTAATCTTCGCGGGTCTTCAGACCGCAGTGAAAATGCAGACAACAGCAGGCTGAATGAACCCCTTAGTTCCTCGAAAATGTATTGATGGTATAAATTCAAAGAGTGAAAGACACAGCTGCACCTACGCAGACAATCAGAATTATTTATATTGTATAAACAGTGATATGACCGGCCGGTTTTCGTATCTCATACTCTCATCTTGGCCCTCACGTGTCCTGTCGTTATTGCCTCTGCAGGTTCGGACCCAAGGAGGAATACATGTACTTCATGAACGAGTTCCTGGAGATGGAGTGGGCCTCCATGCAGCAGTTCCTTTACGAGATTTCCAACATGGACGCCGGAGGAAACGCCGGTGGGTTCGAGGGCTACATCGACCTCGGCAGAGAGCTGTCCATGCTCCACAGCTTACTGTGGGAAGTCATGGGCCAGCTCAGCAAGGTAGGTGGGAAAACACGACTCACGACTGATTTTTAGTTCTGGAAAACGGGCTCCTGCAGTTTCTATCACACGCGGAATGAATATTATTTGAACTCCGTTAGAACTGAGATTAGTATTTTAATATTTAACTCTGCGTTTGCACTGTTGATTCATGAAAATCATACTGTAGTTGAAGCATAATGAAAGTTCTAAATATTTTATGTACGGTGCTAAATTGTCTCATAGCTGGAATGATGTGACGTTTTTTGATCCCTGCGTTCATTGTTTCATGAAAGCAGTGTTTGGCCCTTTTATGAATGACATTTGAATTTTATGAATGAATTAGTCCATAATACTGTGAATAGCAGAGGTTTCCAACCCTTGGGCCAAGTGCTGAGCCATGACACATTTGCTGCTGGGCTGCAGAAAACGCTGAATGATTATTATTATTATTATTATTATGTTTTATTATTAGGGATGCACCGAGCAGACTCTTTCTTTCCTGATGGAGTCAGATACCTAAAATAAGGTTTTACGCCAACACTGAATGCTGATCCAGTACGATGCTCTCTTACGGATTCTTTTCAGCCAATATATAAAACAGATAATTACCTGCTTCTTGTGATCAAAGGCAAATAACCGATAATTTCACATTTTTGGATATTGAAAAGAGCTTTCTAACCTTTATTTCATTCACACCTGAGGGCAAGAACGACTCAAATGAGCAAAGATGAATGATTTGATAATCCATAGCTCTCATCAGGTCTGTTGTGTTGAAACAGACTCTTCCCTCCTCTCTGAACCCTCACAGAACATGTAGTCGATATTACAATCGCGTCCTCTGAAACACGTCCACACCGGTGACGCCATGTTTGACTCTGCGTGGCTCCACTCAGGTGGATGACGCCACGAGCACAGCGGGCTGCTCTTCTCCTCTGTGTTTGTTACACAGAATTACGTTTTTGTCAATGTTTGCCAGCCCTGACAGACGCTGTCGATGCCCTCATCTGCACTGATTATTATAATATGCATATTGTATGTATTTTGTTTTTCTTCTTCATTGATTTGATGGCTCGTGACTGAATGAGTGATACTGATGATTAAAAGGTTTAAACTTACAACGTCAATGACAGGAATGATTGAGTCATCAGGACGATGCACAATCCTCTTAATCAGGTCAGTGCCTGTCCACATGAATGGATCAAAGCATCCCTAATTAACATCATAATCATGTACAGTAATAATAATAATGATAATATAAAATAATAATTTAAGCTCCCAGGCTGTTTGTGCTTTTACTACCTTGAGCTTGGCACAGTCTGCCTGTGATTAATCTTTCCTAAGCTTCCTGTCAGGCCCACAACAACAAGATAATGACTTTGAACTAAAGTAGGTCATCAGTACACGAGCTAATCAGTTTCCCCTTCTGTTTTACCTTTTTTTTTTTTTCGGTCTTGCCCTCCACCGAGTCGCCCGAAGCGCTACAGCGTTGTCAGTTAAATAGCCTCTAGTGTAAAAAAAAAAAAAAAAGGTTGGGAAACCTTTTGAATAACCATGAAAACGTTTCCCTACTGCAGGATGCTATTCTCAAACTGGGACCCTTACCACGGCTGCTGAACGACATCAGCGTCGCCCTGAGGAACCCACAGCTGCACATGCCGACAAATCACCAGCCGGACCGACCGAAGGACAGACTCTTCTCGCGGCCGTCTTTCAACCGCCTCATGTCATCTGACTTCCAAAGCCTTATGATGCGCGACTTGAACAGGTATCTTGCGGTTTCCTTTGTTTTGTATCGCACTCACTCATGAAACTGAATGTGCACGTCCTCAAAGAGTCACTCAGGACAGGTGATGCTAATGCTTTTACTTTTGAACTTCATCAAGACGAGGAGAATTATCATAATTGCAAATGTGCACCTATTGCACATCGATGGAGGAATTAGACTTTCATATGGTGTAATTAAGATTAACACATCAAAAGGCCAAGGATACACAATGAAATGAGGACTCGGTGGCTCAAAACAAAACACTGGTGTGTTTCTAAGAGCCTGTAACGCTAATGCACCTCTTCAGGCTTTTTAACTATTTTATCAATCAGTAATTGCCAGCGCCATCTGGTCCCAGACTCTCCTACCCGAAACCTCTTCTCTCCTTGTGTTTTAATTCATTTCAGCTCACTGCGATCATCAAGAGACAGTTGCTCTCATTACAGCCTAACTGTTTAAATAAGAACTCTTAAAGTAAGACAAAAACAGCAGTATTATCAGAGGACTACACCCCACAGACTCTCTGTCTGCTGCTATAAATCCCTCCCATCGAGCGCGAGTCTGTTAGAGACGCAAATCTGCAGCAGTAAACATGCAACTGAATGGGAATGACTTAAATCTGCTGCAGGCGGGTGCGAAAGGACGGAGATCAAACGTCTGGAAATCCAAACCAACACGAGGAAGCACGCACCTGCCGCTCCTCGTAGCTATTATCCCCCCCTGAGGTATCAGACCAGAAGTGAGTGACAGGATGGAGTCACTGAGTCTCCGCATGCTTCATTATGCAACGCTTACATAATGACGCATGTGTACAGTAGTTCTCGCGTACCCAAAAAAATCTCATAGACACGTGTGTGGGATCAAAATAATGATTGACGGTTTGGATCTTTCACACGTTTTCTTGTGAAGTGAGAATAGCAAAGGAAAGACACTACCACTGTTTTTAAATATTAATGTATCTGTACTGGATTCTATCTTTTCCTTGTTCATCCTCGGCTACCAAACGTACTTGTTTTCCCTCTAATAATCCTTAGGAAATACCTACCGCATCTTCATCAAACAATTAACAAGCTGCAGCTTCCTTAAGTACATTTTCTGACCATATATTTAGGTAAAATACATAAAACAGTAGGTGGAAATATCGGTGTCCTGGTGGCCTGTAGGGCAGTTGTCCCCAACCTCCTACATGATGAATGTAGCGGGTCCTGATAACTGGAAAATGAGAAGGGGGAAAAAAAACCTTCTGATAAACAAAAAATGAGTTTGTTTCTGACTCATGTTCTCATGTTATATGGTTGTATTGTTTAAGGCTTCTTAAATCAATACAAAAGATTCGCTCTTTGATTAAACTGCTCACAATTTAAATCCGTGTGAGCAATGATGAGGCGTTGCATATTAAAGGGACAGTGCACCCCTGAAAAGTACATATTATACAAAGTACCCCTGTAGTGCTATTTATTCATCTGGAATGTTTTGGTTTGAGTTGCTGAGTTTTGTGGATATCGCTTGGAGATATGTCTGTCTTCTCTCCAATGTAATGGAAAAAAATACATTTTGAAAAAGTCAACAGCGATGTCTCTTTTTCAGAATAATCATGACCCGGTTACTCAAGACAATCCATAGACCTTTTTTGTGAGCAGTTTCATGAAAGAACTATTTCCTTAAATCAAACTACACCCACCAGCCGTATCATCTCGCTCGTTACACTGGGGGTGGACATCATTGTCCGCTCGCAGACAACGGCGCTGGTATATTTTTATCCATTAGGCTAGACTAGGTAAACGTCCAAATTACCTCCGGAACCCTTCTCTTTCTAAAAAAAACCCTCCTTCTCCAAAACTCAGCAACTCACACTAAGTCAGTCTAGATAGATAAATAGCACGACAGGTAAAATTAAGCGTCACAAAGGAACTGTCTTTTGGATTTTGAGGTGCGTTGTCCCTTTAAGGTGTCTCAAGCAAAAACCACTGGCCTAGAGGAGTAACAGACCATGTGATCGAGGTGTCCTCAGTTCAGGTCACACCAGGGTCCTCATCAGATAGGTAGAGATCGGATCGATAGGCACCACATGTCCTGTGCTCACTCTTTTCTCTCCACACAGCCCACACTCAATAATGCAAAAATAGAATCACATGTAAAATGTGTTTAAGATAGCCTAAATATACCTTTTTATGGAAATGTACAACATCTCTCTCTGTTGTGTATCTGCAGTTCGATAGACATCTCCCGCCTGCCATCACCCACAACTGGAGTCTCAGCTGTAGAATCTCTCTCATCTAATCTGAACATGAGACGTCAAGCAGAACGAGACCTCCGCTCGTCAAGGGAGGTGTTCTACGTGACCCGCCCGCCGCTGGCTCGATCCAGCCCGGCGTACTGCACGAGCAGCTCGGACATCACCGAACCGGATCCGAAGGTACGAAGACAAATAGTCACTGTTCAGTGTCACTCCGATAAAACCTGATTTCTGTCTTAATGCTGCAGTTTTTTTAAGCCTTCTTGAAATCATATTTACATTAGACGATACAGCAACATGGTGTAACTCTGGCTTCACACGTTTATTGACTTGAGGTGAGCACTTCAAACATTCTTTGATGCTTTCTCCTTTTAAGCGTTGGTTCTGATCGAACTAGAGATCACAATAACAGATGTTCCTGATTATTTTATCATCAAGGCCACTTTCAAGTCGTGACTTTCAGTCTGATTGAATTTGTTCGTAGTGTGAGATTTTCCCCAAAACATAGCATTAAACATGACATTAAATCATTATCACCTGACCCCTGGTGCACTGATCTCTACAAAGACATTTTCAAATAAATCCAGTGAGACGAGACATGGCAAGGCAAATATGTTCATATAACACTTTAGACTTTGAGATATTGAGGAAAACAAGGCAATAAAAAAAAGACATTATGGTTTTTAAAAAAGGATAATGGAAGAGACAAGCAAAAATGGAACAAAACAGTACACAGAGTATAACATTAGTCTCTCATAAGTATATAAATGCATTTAGCTGTCTAAATACATAAATAAAGGTGACTGTATATGACAGCCAAATGTGTTTAAATTACAATTACAACAAAAAATACACACATTAATGTAAATTCAGAAAAGAGGTCAAATGCATGTGTTGAATGAATCCAGTCCAAAATGGCACAACATCTTTTCTTGTTTCTCTCAGGTCCATAGTGTGAATAAAAGCGTGTCCATGATGGACCTCCAGGACTCGCGCATGAACAGCATCTCTAACCTGAACTCTGTGGGAGACATGCTCACCTCCTCTCAGGCCTCCATCGCCGGCCTGGGCCACAGCTTCGGCAACCTCTGCGGGCCTCTGCGTATGGGAGGGCATATGCCAGCGGGCTCGTCGGGCTCCGG
>OMLP01000318.1:0-28926 GCA_900302685.1 Spondyliosoma cantharus | reverse complement strand
ATCTCTGTCTGTGTCTTTAATGTTTAAAATGAGTCAGGTCACACTCTAAATCTTTCACTTGGAAGGCCCGCTGTGTGTTTATCGCTTGGCACCATCAAACTATCACAGTGTACGCTCAGTTGCCTGTTAACTGCACTGCATCATATTGACAGGTGGTTCCTTTTTTTCTGGTTTCCTTTATTTGCTTTTAGGAGTATTTATAATTGTTAACATCGACATTATTTCTTATAATTAACATAAGAAACTAAACGATAAACAGTTAAATAAGGTGTGTGCGGCTTCAGTGGTGATAATGTGTGGTGTAGGTGCAGGCGATGGGAGAAAAACAAAAAAAAAGGGGCAAGCCCAGTTAGAGGCCGGACTTTTAAATCCCCCAGAGCGCTGAGACCAGGCTGCTGCTGCAATTACCTTCCTCTGGTAAATCTCAGAGAGAGAGAGAGCGAGACAGGGAAAAGGGTTGCAATGAGTTAACTGATGTTCAATGGGAACATATAAGGTTAAAAAAGGATGATGCCCGATTTCAGTAGGGGGTCAAGTTATATTCAGCAGCAGATATCTTCGCATGAATTGCTCAAACCTGCACATTTTTTGCACCTGCACATTTTTTTCACACAGACCGACTTCACTGTTGCGTGTCGTACATATCAGTGGATCTCCTGGCATATCAGCTTCATTTTTTCTCAGCAATCACTCGATATAAACACAATATTATCTCCACCGGATCTAAAAAATGTTGCGATGAGGACAGCCGGGGATACATTTTCTCAGTTTTTCTTAAAAAGCCCTGGATAGTTTTTCCCTACCTCGAGCCAAATTGCCCAACAAACTTAGAGCCTTGTCACTTATTCTTAGTGGTATGTTCACGCCTTGATTGTGCAACAAAAATGTCTACATGAATTCAGATCCTGATTCATGTTGTCCCTTTCTTTTACCGTGTATTCAGGCTGATTGCAGAACAAAGCTCGCATCTCAACAATATAGAAATTGTTTCCAGGATGGGCCGGCTGAATATGCAACTCTGACTGTAATGCGAGGGACACTTGTAGCACTGCAGACGGCTCGCTGTCTGGTCTGCTGAGCTGAACTCTGTAGGGTGCTTGACATCAATCATACTGTGTGTCCTTGTTTCGGCAGTTAGTGAGAGCTAGATGGATTTATTTAACATAGCAACCAGCATTGTAACTTTAATTAAACATCATATATGTCATATATTTGATAGGTTCCAGTAGGTTTATTTTGTTTTTTGGAACTGCCTTTAATGAAGCCATGGCTTTAAATGCGCTGATCTATCACACTGATAAGTTTACTACAGCATGTCTGTAAAATTAAAGTGTTTAATGAGGCAGTCATGTAGTCTTGAGCTATTTCTGTCCTGCTGCGTGGGCATTAATGGAACAAACATCACCAGCCTCCTGTTTATTAATTCAGTGTCAGCACAGCGCTTTATCCATCCATCTATCTCTCCATCCTACCCTCCTGTTATCCAACCGGCAAGTGAGCGCTAATGGTTTAGGGCCAAAACACATTTCTGACCATCCAGGCCTCTCAGGTCAACTGGGGCAAGTCTGCCCACTGTCCCCCGAGTCAAAACAGAACATCAGCATTTGTTTTTTTTATGAACCACATATCTGGAACAAACCCAAAAAGGCTGAGGTCCGCCCCAACTCCAAGTCCTCTCTAAGTTAAAACTTTTCTGTTTGCCACTACCTTCCAAATGTTCCAAAATGTTTACAACAAAATTAAATCTGTAATCTTATTCAAGGTAATGGTGTGTGTCATTTGGTCGCTTTTAAATTGCGTCACATCTCCTTAAAGTGCCCAGAGACAACGAACCAACAACAGAACTAGTGCCGATGAAAGCTGATTGTTGCGTCACCCAACGTCACTTGTGTCTCTGGCACAAGAAGCTGCACACAACGCAAACATTTACGATAGAGCAGCATTTTGTTTTTCTGACACCATATCACTAATATAGCCACTTCTAATCAACAATATGTCTGATAAAAAATTACAAATGGCGGTGTTGAAGAGGTGTAGGTGAAAAATAAGGAGAAACCGACTTGGTGGGTGAAATAACAGATACTTAAGTGGAGTGATTCCTCTCACTGGCGTGCTCCGCCGACAATCCTACACGCTCAGCCTGCCAAAACGCCACCAACAAGTGCTGGTGTGTCAGGGACCTAACCCTCTTTAGACGCTATAACCTCCAGTAAGAAAACTAAAAAACACCAGATGATACCTCAGGGAGTTAGAAAGGAAGTAGGTTTAGGCTGATATTAGATATTATCCAATATCACCATATTTGCAGTCATTTGACATTGTATTTCTTTAAATCATCTTGATGTCCTCGAAGCTCAAACTTGTGAAGGGGTAGCCGTGTGCACTGCTGTCTACCTTTGTATCTTATTATATTTTACCACAGGGGCTTACAAAACAAACTACATGGTTAACCTTTGCTTAATTTTCTCTCTATTCTCTCCTCAGGAGTCTCTCCAGCAGCAGCACCTGGCAGGTGTCATATCTCAGACAGCCACTGGGACGGGCACCCCCGCCTCTTTGGCCACCCCACCTACTACAGTTCACCCTGTCCGCCAGTCATCCATCGCCGCGCCTCAACACCTCAAGTCACAGCGGTCCATTAACACTCCAGCCACCGCCACACCACCGAAGGTCCGCCCGCAGAGCAGGAATCTCCTACTCGACTCTTCTGACACGAACTTCAGTGGCAGTCAGCCGAAGCAGCGCCAAAGTCAGCAGCCGCAACCGCAACAACAGCAGCAACAGCAGACGCAGCAGCAACAGGATGCACAGCTGTCGGTGACGGACAGTCCAGCTCCCGGGCTCCCGTACCAGACGAGCTCCGCCAAAGAGAACCAGGGCCCGGCAGCAGCCGCAGAGGGGTCGACAGACACACCCACGAAAAACACCAAGAAGTCTGCACAGGGACAGTTGCAACCGCCACAGCAACATCTGCTTAAACCTAATAAACAGGTTTGTACACCTATACTCTCAGGATTTTAAACAGGGTTCCAAAACGGCATCATTACAGCCCCATCCACACAAGCCTGACAGATCTATGCAATAATATTATCATGGAGCATTGTCAGTCCACCTATAGTCCTTTAATGTAAAGATTCACGTTGGCAAAAGTCAAATATCAAGGCCTTTCTAATATGAAGATGTAAATTTGAAGCATGACTGACCTGTGTTGTTGTTCCAGGGATCGTCCTTGAGCACCCCGGCCCTCAATGAACGGACAGTCGCCTGGGTGTCCAACATGCCTCATCTGTCTGCTGACATCGAGAGCCTGCGGCCGGACCGTGAGAACCAGCTGAAAGAGTACTCCAAGAGCATGGATGAGTCACGACTAGAGAGGGTCAGCACGTTTTTGTAGTTCTCCACCTTTATATTATGTATTTGAGTGAAAGCAGAGATGCAAAACAAGAGCTACATGAATTGGCGGCCTTAGAGAGTGAGAATTACAGAAATCGTCACTGTATCTTAAACACTGAGGAAAAAGGGTCTGGCTGTGTGTTTCCCAATTTGCAGTCGTTCGCAAGCCAACTGTGTTTACCGACAACAGATTCCTTTATATATCCTTCATAAAAACAGCCTTGCTTATGAGCGATGCCCCTTCCAATGTTCAGAACATTCAATATTGTCCTGGCACTGTTTTCAATTGAGTATACGTCAATGATTAGCATGTGATTGGATTCTGTTTCATTTCCAAATTATAATGACAAAATTACATGATACTTTACTATCCAAAGCCTATCTGTTATTTATTTATGTATTCCAGATGCCTATCATGTTTGTTGCTCCAAACAGCTGCAAGAGGCAGCTGATTGATTTAATAAAAAAAAATATCTGGGATTGGATCAGTAATCTGCTCTGTGGTTTCTGTTGACAGAGTGCTTGACTCCAGCTCATAGGAGCACTAATTCTTGATCCAGTATGAAAACTTTGGACAACAAACTATCTGATATCACCTTGTCGGTGTTGTTCCTGGACCATCATTTGTAATTACAAGAAAGCAACAAAATAACAAATTATTATACAGTTCACTTGCTGTTTTCAGTTTCTTTTCAGTTCCCTGTTGCTATTTGGTTAGGTTTAACATGTGTTACAACGGATAACTTCTTGACATGTGCAATGTTTCCTGTGTCATTACAAAAACGTGATTGGTCAGTTGCAGTGATGGTCCTGGAGCGACATTAGTTATGCTGTTGTGCTCGGACAATGACTGCTTCATCAGACATTTTTCAACACAAGTCTTAAATAACAATGTTATCACTCAGCTTTGACAAACTATCCTGAGCAGTTGATTATGGACCAACTGTATCAAACGCTTCAGTCATTCCGTGCATGTGAAACTTATGTTAAGCAAAATCTACATGCGGATGATCTGACACGCTTTCAAACTGTTCTGCTATTATGAAACTTTATATCAGAGCTTTGACAGAACCATACATGAGCTGTTGGCTGTTGTTCTTTTGCTGTGAAGAATAACTCCCACACTTTTGTCTATATTAGAAACACGCGTCTATGCAGTGTCCATGCGCAGCAGTGAAATTTGTGATTGCACACTTTGAAGCTTGTCTGCTCATTTATTTTATCCTACTTGGAGCTTAGAGCATGAGCTGAACCACAGCCCGGTCTCTATGTTGATAATCACTCATCATTTCAGGAATATTTCTGAACGCCAGTGATGACGCAGGTGAATTTATTTTTATTTCAGGTCAAAGAGTACGAAGAAGAGATACATTCCTTGAAGGAGCGGCTGAAGATGTCTCATCGTAAGCTTGAGGAATATGAGCAGAGACTCATGTCGCAGGAACAGCAGACAAACAAGATTCTAATGCAGTATCAGAACCGGCTGGATGACAGCGAGCGACGTCTAAAGCAGCAGCAAGTGGAGAAAGACTCTCAAATCAAAGGCATCATCAACAGGTGATTAGTGTTCAGGTCGAACCACAGCTGGCAGAAACGAGGCAGTGCCAGTTAATCTTTTGGCTTTCTCTATTGCATTGAATCTGTCACACAAAAGTTTCCACCAAGTAAATGAATAATAACAATAATAAAAGAAGCTTCTCAGTAAAACTTAAAATACACCATATTTTTATTTAATTGTATGCCCATTATCACAGACTGTCGCTGCTACACACACTCATGTAAGAGCCAATGTTTGAGTGCGACAACAAAACGATTCATAAAAGTAGCTGAACGCAGCTACTGGACAAGTTCATGCAAAGTGGGGACCAGTGATTCAATAAACTAAATATAATTAGGCAAACGTTGAACTTATCCACTGAGAAACAACAGTTTCGGCAAAACGCTGATTTGCTTTCTTGCTGAGAATTAAACAATCATCTGTGCTGGAGCAGTTAGCATAGCTTAGCATAAAGACTGGAATCCGGGGTGGAATGGCTAGCCTGGCTCTGTCCAAGTTTTGAAAAAAATAATTCCCCCTAAAAGCACAAATTGTTGTTATTACATTTCTGTTTTTGTATGAATTAAACCAATAAGGTAAATAATGTCAGAGCTTGAGAGATATTGATAGTCTTCATGCTAAGGTAAACTAATCATTCCCCAGCTTTAGCTCCATAATTAAAGATACCCTGTGGAGTTTTCTTGTAAACAAAGACACTTTATATTGACAAGAATTTGTATTGTGTTACCCAAGTCGATGCATTTAATTGCATCACTATGTGTGTTTCCAGCCCTCCATTTTGATGTGCATTTTTAATTTGTGTATTGTGTAAAAAAATAAGAGAAAATGAATGAATTCCAAAAAAAATAGAAAAAAGACCCCTCAAAACCCTCGCAAAGCAACTTTTATGCTTGAGTGAGGTGAAAAAATTGGTGTATAAGTACAAGCAAAATGCAGTAAAAGGCAATGAGACGGTGAATCATGACTTACATGAGATTAAATGTATCTCAAGTTTTGCTTCTCTAAAGAGACGAGAAAAGAAAAGAAAAGCATCGGACGAAAACATCAACTGTGTGGAGTGATGAGGAAACTGCAACCTTCCACAGTAATTGAAAAAAAAACTGAACATTATGATGTCACAGTGAAGTTGAGCTTTGACCTTTTTGGATGTAAAATGTCATCACTTCATCATTTTATCCAATTAAAAATTGTGTCAAATTTGGTTGTACTTATCATTTGATCATTTGAGAAATGGCCAAACATGTGTTTTGTGAGGTCACAGTGACCTTGAAGCTTTGACCACTAAAATCTAATCACAAGAAAAGGACGGATGTACACACGGGAAACCCAAAAACATAATGCCTCTGGCCGAGATTTATAATTGCCATAATTCCATTAAGTTTTCCACCTTTTTGGGACTTGACCTGTGCTATTTCAGTTACCTCATCTCATTAAACCCTCTTCTTCTGCAATGGTTTAATTGCACCTAACTGAAGAATTTGAAACACCAACTATTTATCTCTATATTCACATAACGGTAGTTGATGGAAACACACATTAAGTACAATTTTAATTTGCATATTGGACGACATTTGAATCAAAACATGGCTGTTGTCCAATGCAAGTAGAATATGAAGGTTGTGGTCAAAAACTTCCCAAGGTACCTTTTGATACAGTAACGTTGCAGTGGTATGGATCTCCTGATCTCAGAGAGAAAGCAAACAAGTGTATTTCCTAAAATGATCAACTATTCCTTTGAATGTAGCTCATTTAAATGTCACAACTAATGGCAAAAAGAAAGAAAAAAAACAGATACAATAGGCTCATACTTAATATGAAACACTTAATGAGGTTAATCATGAGAATTGGTTTTAGGAGGAAAAAGGAAACCAGGCAAGATTAATTCTGACTGCAGCTACTAAGGGAAATTAATTTGACGGAAATGTTTTAATGGAACAGAA
This sequence comes from Spondyliosoma cantharus, assembly GCA_900302685.1. Lineage (NCBI taxonomy): Eukaryota > Metazoa > Chordata > Actinopteri > Spariformes > Sparidae > Spondyliosoma > Spondyliosoma cantharus. The sequence goes on along the minus strand of OMLP01000318.1, from coordinate 22,035 downwards.
GATGGGTGCACACATTTCTATCCTGCAAACACTCATTTCACAAGTAATGTATCTGAACAGCTGAATTTGAACTGCCTGACTTTTCTGCAGGCAGCTCGGATTCAGCTTCAGGAGGCTCTGAGGATAGCTGAATGTACCCAGAACATGTCAAGACCTTAATATCATCATATGGCCACATAATCCTACAGTAAATTTCAAGAACACCGGCTTCATTATTCTATTTTTGTCAACCGGTATGTTTGTTTCTATTTCCCTGTTGTCAGACTCATGGCTGTGGAAGATGAGCTGAGAGGGGGTGCCATTCCTGATATTAAGCCTCGAATCCTCACAGACCAGGTTTGTGCCTGTGTCTACGTCTTTTATCATCCCTATTTGCTAAACCAGTCATGTCCTAAAACAGTTTGCATCATTCTTACATCATATCCAAAGCTTTGCCAAAGCCAGTGCAGGGGGAAAAGTTTGCGGCTGTCATGCAATTCACCTATTACCATCTTTCAAAAGTTCGTTTATGTCACATCTGAAACAACATTTCATCATTTACTGCACACGCCTGAAGGGAGAATGAAAACAGTGGTGATCATAAAAACCAGGAGCTGGATGGATCTTAAGTTATGTTTAGAGGTTAATCTAGTCTGTCTGAAGGAATAGCAAGTCGTCAACACTGACATTTTATTTACCACAAAAACTACAATTGCCGTTATACCACAGAATGCATTCACGATTCGAAAACCTCGGCTGTGACTCACCAGCAGCGTCACAGTTATTCTGCAGGGCTGCAGCTTCATGAATGCACCATGTGGGCTGGATTGTGACGCAGATGAAGAGGCTGTGTGTCTGTGTGTGTGCGTCGTCTTTACGCCAGAATAACTCAGGAGAAACAGCATTTGCCATCCTTGAAATACAGTCACCTTTTTTTCAGCTCTCAATATCAAGAGCAAATAAAAAAAAACAATATCTTGTTGAAACCCAGACCATATATAGAAATATTTCTCCACTGGGTCTCTTGTGAGATTGGAATTGTTTCCTTAAACAAATACAAGTGTGTGTTGAGAGCAGACGTCTAATCCTGTTTTTCTAACATGAGCTGCGTTACTAGACTCTAAATGTGATGCAGAGTTATCATCTTTTTTGGCTCTAATTCTAATCATAGCTCTAAAAACAACACATTATATTGAGTGTTTCAGTTAATGAATCCCATTAAAGTAGTAAGTGTTGAGAAATGCTATTCCTTCAGATTGGGAGAGTCTTGTTAATTTCTGTGTGCGAGTGTGTCAGATTTTAAAAGGAATCGTTTGACTTTTTGGGAAATACAGCTATCTGCTTTGTTGCCGAGAGTTTGATGAGAAGATCGATAAAACTTTCAGGGTTTGCACAATGTAGCTGTGGCCAGCAGCTAGTTAGCTTTGCTTAGCTAAGCACAAAGACTGGAAACAGGGTGGACAGACCAAGCATGGGTCAGTCCAAAGGTAGGTGCAAAGGTTAGGTAAAAAAAAGTAAAAGTACAACCTTTGTTTTTCTATGCACTATTCTATACCACATTTTTGCACCCATCACTATAGTTATAATCACATACAACAGATATAATTATGTCGGTTGGATTCATGTGACAAACTTTTTGCCATCTACCTGATGTTGGACCGTCCTAAAGAGCGACAACAACAAAGAGCCCGCTCAAGAGGCGCAAAGCATGTGAATAGGGAAAGGATTAGGTGCCAGGAATAGGCAGAGGATCAGATACCCTTGCCAGTATCCTACTAGCCATCAATACAGTTTCTACAGAAGAAGCTGGATGACCTCAAGGCCAAAATAAAGTACAAGAGAGACAGACGGGATTGTAATATCCATACCATGCCATCTAGCCAACAAAGATGTTTATTTGTACAAGGCAATGACGGAACAGCAGACTCTGGAAAACCAAGGAACTGGTGTCCCTCACAAGCTCCTGCCAGCCCAGCCTTGAGCTCCTGATCAAATGGCATCTGTTCTTTATTCAACAAAACTTCACCTCTGGGAAACAAGTGGACAATACTGTTTCTAGTGTCCATCAGGACCTTTCCCAATCTAAAAGCAAGCACCATCCTTAACAGTCTTAAGGCCGGCGCAGGTGTTAACACCACAAGGCTTGCAGGTGGGAACTTACCTTTCGAAGCAGCTGAATTTACAAGGTAGTGAGGTCATGCAACAACCTATCCTGCCAGGTTTCGAGTTACTTGCTTGTGACCAAACCACAGTGGTTAGGACCAATTACCAGAAGGAATATCTGGACATGTTCTCAGAATGGCTGCTGACCAACTGACACCAGTGTTCATGTTGGTGTTCCCACATGCTAGGTACTATCGACAGTAGTCCCTGCCTCAAAGAAACCTCAGTTGCCTGCATGACTACCAGCCAACAGCTCTGACCCCCTTGGTGATGGTATTTCAAGAGGCTGATCATAGACTTCTTCACTGTGTCAATACCTATGACAATAGACTTCACTGACGATGGCATGAATCCCCTCATTCACACTGCCTAGGCCTACCTGATCGGGAGGGTGAATTATGTTAAAATTCTTTATGTGGTCCACAGTTAAGCATCTTAACACCATCATAGCCTCCAGACGTGTCATGAAGCTTGAAGACCTAGGACTCCAACTTCGTGACGGGTTCTCCAAGGATGTGTCCCGAGCCCTCTGCTGCACATCTTGCCTGTGTTGCAACGTCTCTGACTCTACCACCATCATCAAATTTACAGATGCCAAAGTCCTGCTCGGCCTGATTTCCAGTGACGAAGAGAGGGTCTACCTAGAGGAGGTGTCTCACTTAGAGAACTGGTCCAAGGAGAACAGCCTCTGTGAAGACTTTGGGAAGCAGCCAAGGAAGAATTACCAGAAAAAGAACTTCAGATAACTGTCTGCTTTACAGTGGGCTTACCATGATCCTCTCATTTAGAAGAAAGCCAGTGAGCATCTTCCTTACCTCAGATGCCTCAAGACATTAGGCTGCCCCTCAAGGTGCTAAAGACTTTCTATACCTGCACCATAGTGAGTGTCTTAAAGGGCAGAACCACCACCTAGGCCTTGCAAAAGGTGGTGCAGTGAGCAGAACGCATCATCAGACAGAAATTCTCAGCCCTGTAGGACATCTATGGCAGCAGGTGCTGGAAGAAGACATTAGTTTCCCCAACAACATACTCTTCTCTCTCTTGCGGTCAGTGAGGTGATACCACTGCCTGACGGGCAAGACAGAGAAGATGAGGAGGAGTTTTTTATTCGGCCCCTGAACCATTGACTTACAGATACAACCCATAATAAATATTGATTTGATTTGACTTGAATATTTCTTAGCTACTAGCAGTAACCTACTGGAGTTTCATCTGGTTGTGTCACTCCTGGCCAAATACTCTAGCATATAACACACAACAGTCAGTCATGTTTACATTTTGTTTACCTATCTGCAGATTTTGTTACCTTTGGACAGAGCAAGATCAAACATTTCCTCCTTTCTTAATGCTAAGCTAAAGGAAATGGTAGCTGGCTCCAGCCACATATTTTCCATTCAGACACAAGGGTGATCTTCTCAACCAACTCTTTGCAAGAAAGTATATAAAGTTATTTTTCAAGATGTCTTACTGCTCCTTTAAAATGCGGCCCTCATGAAGCTGTAAATTAAAGTAAATTGTAATTTCACCTGTTTTCTCTCCCTTCAGTCTATCAGCCAGGTCTATGGTGGGCACCCCGGATCCTGACTGTCAATACCCATGTGACCAGAACTCCTGATGGTCACTCGGGTGTAAAACAAGAAGACCGATCCAGATCATCCTACAAAAACGCATGAAGAGAAGCTCTGCAGTGGATCCAGCAGGACCACTCCAGTTCTTAAGAAAAACTTTGCACATATTCAAACTTTGCCTGAACCAGAACTTGACAATCAGATTAGCGTGAGGACCAATGTGTGCAGTAAATCCTCTGCATAATTTGACTGAAATATAAGCCAATGCCACAAAAAATGGCAATACTGAACCTAATGAGTTTCTTTATTGAATCAGAAGAAATCAGAAGATGTCTAAAACACTGGGGATGAAGATTGGAAGATGGATTCACGATTTTCCCCGCTGCAGGCAGCACACTCGCTTCTCAGTTTAACGGCTGCAGACAAAATGTAGAAATGGCTTTTAACAAGCACAATATCCCCTCATGGTGACGCCTGTGACTGACAACAAGTGTGTTGTTAAATCATCTATGATCCTCGGATACAGGGCCCAAGCAAAGACTGATTCCTATTTGATTCCGATCAAATCATTTAGAAACTTATTACCACTTCAAAGGTGGTTATCATTATGATTTTTGCATCCTCTATAGTACAGCCATACCATCAGAAGAGATGCCAAACAAGTCCAACAATCAACTAACTGCTTTAAACACAATCAAAATCTTCTTTGGTCGCGTTTTCCTTCAGCACACAGTGTGAAGCCAGAAAAAATCCTGACTTTCAGTGTATAGATCAAGTATTTCTCAAAGTTACAAAATCTTTTTAATAATGAAAATACTTCACGAAAATAATCTAAGATTATAATGTGTTTTGTTCACTTTGTAATAATAATATTAATCATTATAAAGATAATACATGACATTTCAAACAGTGATACAAAGTGCTTATGCTAATGACTCATAAAGACCTGACATGAAAGAAAAATCGTTTGAAAATGTTAGATTTAAAGGGGCATTCCTTTGATTTTTATGCAAGTCTTTACAGCAAACTGGGGGTTTGGAGTTAGATAGTGATGTACATCAATGAGGCAGGAATGGGTCAAAAGATGCTAAATTGCATTATGGGAAATGTAGGATCCCATATTTTGGAGCTTCACTCATACCAGGCACTAAGGCCCCATTTACAGCTGGTTTTATCATGTGATCTGTTTCTGTATAATCACAACCAATCCATGGGTTATATACACCTTTTATCCATCCCATATTGCAAGGGAAGACTTGCTAGCCACTGCTAGCAGTACTTAATAGTTATTGACGGGCTGCATAAAGGGACAGTTCATCCCAAGATCAAAAATACATTTGTCCTCTTGTAGTGGTGTTTATCCATCTAGGTTGTTTCAGTGTGAGTTTTGGAGATATTAGCCTTTTAGATTTTTGCTTTCCCTTGAGTACAGCAGAACTGAATGGCTATATGGTGCTCAAGGCGCCGTATAATACATTTTGAAATCTCAATAGCAATGTCTCTTTACAGGAATCATGCCACGTGCAGCAGTAAGCGTATATCTTCTCATGGATAAGAGGTTCGTGCTCTTCACGACCCAGGATGTAAACTTTAATGGTGTCCTTCTCGAGCTGTAATTTGAACTACCTTAGTAAACTGACATCTCATCCATGACTAGATGCATTCTTCCTTCTGTGAGGTGACACAGAAAGACGAGAGGCTTGAGTAACTGGGTCATGTAAGAAATGTAAAGGACATTGTTAAGTACTTTTTAATGTATTTTCTGTTTTGCCGCTGATCTGATCACGGTGTGAGCCTGAGCCCATACAGATGTGGTGTTTTTCTCTCATTAGGAAGGGACATCCAGATACAGCTCGCACGTTAATTAGAAGCGTAAATGTGGTCTAAGAGCTGCAGCTGTTTCAATTTTGACCTTTTTTTTTTATAAAGTCCGCCAACTTAATGAAATGCAGTTTATTAAATCACTGGAATGCCCCTTCTCTCGTTTATAGAAAACAAAGTACACCGTATCTATTTAACATTGTCTTTAATAATGAATGTGCTATTAGAAATTTCAGAAAGATGACACTGACAGCTGTAGCTTCTCAGACAGGACTTTTCTGATAGCAACAGCAGGACTCCAGCTCATCTTTAGTCTGATGCAGTTACATTTTGAGAGATTGTAAACTAACCGAGCCTCGAAAGTAACGCCTCAGCCTGACAAGTCTAAAAGTCATGACCTGCAACATTTTTATTATTTATCTTTTTTGCCTTTTTACGTTTTGTTGTACAGCACTTTGTAACATTGGTTTGAAAAGTGCCGTACGAATAAATTTTAATAACTATGATTATAAACATTATGTGCAACTGGAAACAACTCATATTATAGCAAGTAGTGAATTACTCATCTGTTGTGTTTAATGTTTCTGAAGCATAGATGTGCAACAGTTCTGCATGTGCTTTTTAAAATGCGAGGGCGAGTAAGTCGATTTGTTGTCAGATATTATTCTAATGTACAAAAAAGAAAACCAAGAAAACCATGACATGGCTTTCTCATTGGAAGGCCTCTTTTTTTAATACAACCTGCTGACTCTTCCGTTTTTAATCAGAAGAGGGTTGGCATTCAGCCTTTTGCATTATACAACATGAAAGTACTGAGAGAGATGAAACCACAGACGAACAAAAGGAGGAGAGACAGTGAAAACAACCGAACAATAAAGAGTTTCCAAGCAGGGATATGTAGTATATGTGCATAGGATATGACTGGCTTACAGTCTGTGCCACAGGGCCCAAAATAACGCCAATACAAAAAACACCTTGTAAACTTTGTATATTACATGTCCTTTTTTTGTAGTCAGGTGATGAATTAATAAGCAGTGTGTTGGTTAACTCTGTATGTTAGTCAGACTAATTTATATTACAAATTTCATGGTTGATATAATTTATCATAACCTCTTGCCTTTAAAAAGACATTTTCTTTCAAGATAAATATCAATGATAGAAAGTTATATGTTTATGTTACCAGAAATGTATAAAATAGCTTAATGTATATTTATTCTTATATGTAAAATGTATTCAAATCAAAAGGGTAGGCCTTCAGGCATGTTGAACTTGTGGTAAAAACAAAACAAAAAAAACAACTGATTCTTATATTATTAACTCTTAATGCTGCAATCCAGGAACTACAGTGCTATGGTGTGACTGCGTTCATGGGATGAGAGCTGTATAATTTCCCAGCATAGCACATTTCTGTTCTGTGGATTAATGAGACAAATTTCTTCAAAATATCTCGCCTAGGTTTCTGTAACCAAAATAGCAGTGGTGCTTTTCAACAATACTGGATTGCAGTTTTAAGTAATCTTCTTTTTGACGTTTATTTATTTGGCCTGCGTTGCAATACAGTATTTTGAAATGTTATACTGCACTTCCGTTTTCATTTTTAGGAGAAGCTGCAATCCGTAATCTGACAAATGTTTATAAAGACATAAGAATATATGATATACCCATGTATCCTTGAAACTCTCTGTATTAGCTGCAGTGGTACAGTGTGCTACCTCTGAGATCATGCCCTCGTCTCCCTTCTCTGTTGGAGTTAAGGATTCTTATTCTGCTTTATAGCACAACCTGAGAGGATACTTTATTCCTCCGTTTATTTAAGACACAATGCTAAGAAAAAAAGTTTCTTTCTAACCAAATGTGAAAGTCGGGCTTAATTTTCCGTTGCTTGTTCATTGCTATTTTAGAGTTCTTATATATAACTTTTACCATCACAGGGCCATTTCTAAAGATTGTCCTGTTGTATTTAAGTGCCGTTACCATTTCATTCATACAAATCTCCTTTTAATTATGACAGGAAGAGATTGATTGTGTTCCGGATATTCGTCAGACTCTCAGGTGTCGGGAGGAACACAAAGATATTTGGTAACAACAACTTTTGTTATCTCAAATGCACAAAAAAAAAATCACAATCACAGTCTCTAAATACAACTCAAAAAGCACATGAAAACAAGTGGCAACTACCGTGCTTTTATTTTGGTTGAGTCCTGGCCCTCATCTCATCCGTATAAATAGTTTGATTTACACCTTCTCTTGTATTTTTCGTTACATAAAAAGGGAACAAGAGCTGCTCTTCTGGCTCCAAATGAAAAACGTGACAAATGCTCCAGTGTAATAAACTTGGCGAGGAATATTATTGAAGCTACTGTTGGGAGAAGTGCTTTATGTTTACAGAATCACGACATTTTAGAGGATGTATGAACCTTTGTCGACCCAAGGGAGAATAACTGCCGCTTTGCTGCAGCTAAAGCAGGACCTAATAAATGAAATGAGATATCTTGTATATTTTGAATAAGGGTATTTAACATCTATCAACATATTTATGTTTCTAAAATGGATGTATAACAAAGTATTTTTCTTGGCAGCTATTATTCTGCACAATTGATCTACTGTGTCACAAATATATAGTTGGTGGGATTTCTGACTTGAATTGGGCCTACTGGATGTAATACCTTAATTTACTTGACATTTCTTTTGAAATAAGCCATGCCCCATGGATAAGCCATACCCTCCAGTCCCCCTGATGTTGTATGGTGGATGTTTAATGTTGATAGTATTTATTTATAATGGTAGTTATTGTAGGTATGATTGCGCTTGTAATTATTATTATTAGTGTAAGTATACTTGATTGATATGATTTGTTTTGTTTGAACAAAGGGAATGTATTCATTTTTCAGGTGATTTTTCCGAGTGATTTAAATAAACTAATAAATCCCTAATTCACAATCTTTTATTTTAAGTACCTAAAGTGAGCTACTTTAACATTAAAGGAGACATGTAAAATTTTTTTTTTCAAATTTGATTTCATTTTGTGTCACTACTAGAGTAGGTTTACATCTTTTAATGCTCAAAAGCCACATCTGTTTTCTCAAACTGTCCAGTTCAACAGCACCTGTACTCTCCCTCTGCCTGAAACGCTCTGTTTTAGTGCCTGTCTCTTTAAAGCCCCCCTCCCAAATACCCAGTCTGCTCCAATTGGTCAGCCCACACACACCTGAGTGCCTCCTGTTGAGTCTGTTGTGTTTTCAGTTTCCAGTTAGCTTCGTTGCTACTGTCAATATAGGCACAAATAATGCAAATGTGTGACATTGTGTGATGTCACGAAATTACAGGCAGGACTAATGACGAGGCGTTTCAGGTACAGTGTTTTCTGTGGGAAAGAGAAGCTTCTGTTGGTGCTGACTTTGGGCTTTTTAACTTTCAAGACCTTTTACATGCACAAGAAACGATATAACACAATAAAGGGAAGGCAAAAGACAAAAAGCGATTAATAAATTGACTATTATTATAAATTGACCGTTGCATTAAATTCCTTGAAGACATTCAATACCTCAGGTAAAGTGTTATATGGATTGAAGATCCATATAAATACAGACATATACATTTACATTTTCTATAATAGTAGCCAGGGCTTTTTATCAACCTAAATAAGATGCCAGGCTTTTATTTCAAGCAGGCTGGTATTAAAGGCAGCCCACAAACCAAGAACTTCATGTGAAGAAAGGAAGTTCAGCGACCTGTTTGTGCTAATTCTTTGTTACTTCATTATGCTCTCAGCAATGGCCCAAAACCTCCTGTATCTTGTTTCAAAATAAAGGCCCTCTAGCAGAATCCCTTCATGCTTCACAAGGCTAATATTTTGAAAGATTTCATACTTCCATTCTGGTACCCCAAATGTAGCTGCTGCCATCTTGTGGCACTTGTATGTTACAATACAGTTTGGCACATGTATACCTGCAGTGACTGAAATAGGACAATAACACTTAAGATAAGTTATCTAAGAACAAAGTGTTGAAAGTAGCCAATTAAAGCAATGGAAATTGTACATTATGCTTGGTGGGAGGGCACATAACATAACAGAAAATAATAGGGGTGGATAAACCCTTAATAGCCTTGACTACTGGCTTTTGTGTGATTAAATACGGTAGCCTTTGTAAGGTATTTACATAATTTCTGGAGAAAAAAAAGAATCAGAACATCTTCAGTCTGTCAGTCATTGTTGAGGAGGTGTAAGGTGCAAATCTTGAATTGCTGGATGTGTAAACAAGAAGCTGTTTTAACACATTCACAGATCAACTTCATTAGATAAGAACAAGATATAATGCCAGATGTTGTGTTTTCATCTAGTTCTGCTGCCCCCGACTGGCCAAAAATATCCATTTATACTTATTAAATTGGCTGATGTTGACTAGAAGATGTTAAGTCAAGGGTTACATAGACAGCACTGGGATTTATACTATAAAATACTGTTTAGGATTTCAGTTTAATATTCAACAATCATCTCGGGTCCCCTGCAAACCAGCTACAAATCACCCAGTCAAGCTCTCCCCAGTTCACCGACTGCACAATCTGCCGATTTTAACACTCTCCACACGATGGTTGATTTCCACAAGCCTCCACAGCTCTGTCTCTCACAAATACCAAAGAGATGCTCCAATCCAGTCCAGATACACCACCAAAACAACGCTCCTCTAGCCAATCATAGTCCGTCCTCTCATGTCACTCATCGCAATCTGGCTAAGCATGATCATCTCGCGTCACTTGAACGGCTGAACGGGCACCGAGGTGTCAGCTGGTCTCCATCAGAAATCTGCGTGATGCCAGAGGACTGCAGACAACCACCTGCCTGTCACCCTGCGACAGTCACTTTCACAGCTCCTTCAGCTTCTTCTCAGTCCCCATCACACTCCTTTCATGAGTCATGAATTATTTTAATGTATTTATGCTCAGTCTCTGCCACATGTTGGGTTCTGCCATGTTACAAAAATATGTGAAATATGCCTTGAATGTATTCTTAAAACTGTTTTATTCCTGACTGTAAAAAAGACAAGTAAAGTAATGATGCACCCCAAATTCAAATCTTTAATTATTCTTTTCAATTTTTTTGAATATTTAAAATAATTGATGATGGCTACTCTTTAAGATGCTTTCAGTGACTGAGGAGTTTACTGAAGCATCTTATGATTAAGATATAATTCAGATAAGAATCAGAGTGTTTTTGAAACTGTATTAGAACTCTTAATGATTGTAATATTGTGGGACTCAAACAATCAAATCCAATTATCCGCTGATTTATAGAAGGACCCTTGAGGGATGTGTATCCATGTCAATGTGTATGGGTTCAGTTTTTGGGAGTTGATCAACACCACCATCTTGTGGAGAACTGGGAGGCAGAATAAGCAATGGCAGAGGATGATTAAGATCATGTAACCCTTGGCCAAAACAGTATTAACACAGAATGGTAAATCTCAAGAATGTATCCTCTATTCTTTAGCCTCTATTCCCTATTTCTTCTAACGTGGTTCTCTTTAACGTCTGAGATCAGTGATGTCCAGTAAATTACAACATATAATCTGACATTTTATTAAGTCACAATTGAGCATCATCATCTTTATTACCTCCGCCGAGGTGGTAATGATTTCCCCCGTGTCATTTTCTTTGTTTGTTTGTTGGTTTGTCAGCAGGATAACACAAAAAATGATTTTTTCCGCCAAACGTAGATGGAGGACTGGACTCGGCCCAGAATAGACCCCATTAACTTTTGGTGCGGATCTGGATAAAGAGGACGGATCCAGGAATTTTTTTCTCAAGAGGTTGGTTTCATTTTCAACAATTTTCATTGGTTTATCAGGGAACAATGCGTGCATCTTGATTAAATAAATCAGGCATATTTAGGTGGCTGGTGTCTATGAGTGAGAACAGAAGGCCTTGAGGATGTGTGTGCTCGACTGAGTGCTATTCCAGTTACTCTCATGAAAGCATTCTTGAGAACTGGTAAACTCGACACTGAAGAAGGTTCAGGAGACTTGAGTATATCATGCTGAAATGTTTACTGACCACTTCCTGAACAGGGAGTATTTAACTCTTAATGGACCCACGAGACTTACTAAGTGTCCAAATAAGGTTACTCCTCAATCAAGTGTACAGATATGAGGATTCTATTCTGTATTGGAAGAAATTATGTTTACCTACATCAACCCTGAGTCACGTTGTGTGATCTATAACATGTGACTCAGGAGACAGCCTGTCTGTCTGTAAGAGCCTGATCGTATCTGTCGGCCTTAGTTGCCCTGGAGACAAAGGTGGTGTTCTCAGGAGAGCTGCTCTGACTGGTCAACCTGAGGAGACACAGAGGTGAACCCGCTCCAGAGGAGACTGGGAAGGAAAATTCCATCGCAGCTCTGATGAACTTTGTAGCAAAACTAAACATGCTGCATGCAGGCGCAGAGCCAGAAGCACCGGGTTTTAAATACAGCACAGTTTTATTCCTCGTGTCTGTGTTTGCAGCTGTGCACTCCAATCCATTTCAATCTTTTAAGCACATTAAAAGTTTAAGAAAGCACGGTTGCATTCCGAAGAGTGATGGAATGTAAACCGAGTACATTTACTCAAGTACAAATTTACTTTACTTTACTTCCAATCTGCTACATACTTTTTACACAGCTACATTTATTTGATAACTTCATTTGATTCCAACAAATCAAAAAAAAAAAATGCAGATAATTGGCCAGATTGATTAGTCGATACACATAGTATAAATACAAACATGTAAATATATGTACAATATAATTCTACACATACTCTTGAAGTTGTTATTGCATGAAAATTACTTTTAATTCTTAAATACATTTAATATCAGATACTTTAAGACTTTCTCACAAGTACTATTTGTGCTGGGGACTTTTACTTTTGTCCAAATAATATTCTAACACAATATCTTTACTTTTACTCAAGTATGACCTTTGGGTACTTTTTACAACACTGCCTAAGAATGTATTGAGTTGTTGCAGCTGGTGTCTTCAATTACCGATTACTTTTTAGGAATTTATTTCATGTTTATGCACATTATTATTGTGCAAACTTGTTATGGGACTGGGTGACATGCAAGAACACAGTAAGTAGCATGAAGTTAAGTGTCGGAACAGCTTTATTTATTAATTTCTATTCAAACAAATGACAAAAATGTGTCCACACCTGGACAAGACAACCACGATCCGGACGCACAGTGATTAGAAATAAACATTTTTACATCGTTTTATACAATAACAAACTATTGCACAGTATGTCGTGTTAATAATAACAACAATATGAGGAAGATGAGGAGGAGGAGAAAGAGTAGCGGGGACGCCTCGGACACCGTGGTGATAGACTCAAGTCATACAGCCAATTCAGACAGCTGAAACTGTCAAATACAAGACCCACAGAAGCTTCAAATGCAGTTTGTTCACAGGAGATCTGAGGTACAAATACTCTACATCTTTAGAGGAAAAATTACACAATCATATTTTCGAAATGAAACATCCTCGTCACGCAAAACTAAAGTATACGTGTAGAGAATTCGAGCATGGTGTTAGATGGTGGAGACTTCTGTTGGCAGTGTTGACAGAGGTGCATACCTCCTTGTGTCAGTTTGGCTCATCTGGCTGAACATGTCATTGAGTGGGATGGCGTGCTGCCCGGCCTGCCCCGACCCCTCCTCAGAATTGAGGCCATAGGGCATCTTGGACATAATGGCCAGGCTCAGTTTGAAGAGCACATTGTGGAGAGCCAAGCGATACTCTTTTCTCACTAGGCAGTAGATGACCGGGTTGAAGCAGCTGCTGGTGAAGGCCAGGCAGTTGGCCAGAGGGAAGAAGTACGTTTGAGCGAAGTAGAACGAGAGGCTGTAATCGACGATGTCAAGTTGGATGAGGACGCCCCAAAATGTGAGGATGTTGTATGGGAACCAGCAGGCGCAGAACGAAAGGACCACCACGGCTACAGACTTTGAGATATCGGTAGTTCTCCGAGAGTTAGTGCACCTCAGTTTGTGCTGACAGAGGAAGTGGAGAAGGAGCAGGTAGGACGCGGTGATGATGGCATAGGGCAGCAGAAACCCCAGCACCACTCGCAGGAGCTGGTTTATCCCAAGCCAGGCTGTGCCATCTGGGAATCGGAGCAGGCATGCTGTATCGTTGTCTCTGCCCACACTCTTCAGGTCAGCAAAAACGGCTCTGGGTGTCGCTGCTATCAGCGCTGCCGCCCAGATAGAAGCTGTGACCACCGGAGAGGTCCAGGAGCTACTGCAGAGGGACTTATTGCGCGAGAGAGCGGTGGCTACGTAACAGTACCGGGTCACGCTCATAGCTGTGAGGAAAAAGCAGCTAGCATAGACATTGAGCCCAGTGAGTAAAGACACGGCCTTGCATGTGGCCAAGCCGAAAGGCCAGCTGTAGTCCAGAATAAACTCTATGGCCCAGAACGGCAAAGCAAGGGAGAAGAGCAGCTGAGCCAAAGCTAGGTTGAACACAAAGACATTGATGGTGCCCGTGGTGATGGTGTGAGTAGAAAAGAGCAGGAACATCACTAACAAATTCCCCAAAACACCGGCTGTAGCCACAATGAAGTACACCACTGACATGAATATTCTCAGACAGGGGGATCCATCATCGAGGAACTCCAGCCCGTCCACGCTCGAGTTGTGGAGGATCAGATGTGAGTGGTTACAGGGCAGGCCGACACTGCAGCCATTCAGGATTTTCCTGAGCTGCTCAAGTGCCTTGGAGTCGGCGTCTGACATGTCGCAACCCTGAGGGGAATCCTGAGGTCGTCCAGCTGTTACGTGAGATGTTTCTGCTCGGCCTCCTTGTGCCAGTAATGAGCTGAAAAGTTCTGGTTGTCTGTTTATTGGCTGACAGTCATCGATCTCTGCAAGGAAAGAGGAAATGATTATTACATAATAGGCGCTGCAGTTTATGGCTAAATAAGTTCATTAGCGTTGTCAGATAAACAAATTACACCTAAGTGTTAGCCACAGAGTTAGATAATCCAATTTGGATCTCAAAGAGTCAAACTTCTCTGTGGAGGAAATGTGCATAAAAAGATGAAGTGCTTAAACGAATTAGAAAGTGGAAAAGCCTGTAAAAGGTCCTCCTGGGTTATTTTTGTTACATATTCAACATCTGCATAATCTGTAGATTCATCATAATCATAAGTGTGCCGGCACTGATAATTATAGAAACAATATAAATAGGAAGAAATAGAAAGAAGCATTAGATGTTTCCTAGTAAAACATAGCAGATAAACTTTTCAAAATTGGAGTTTGAGAACTAATGTGAAAGGACAAAAATCCTTTTTTGCAGTTTAAATGATTAGCATCTGGAAACTTAAAGGATTGGATGGATTAAACTGAGTAATTCAGCAGAAGCATTATAAAACAACAATATTCATCATGAATTATTAGACCAGCTACTTGAACTTCTCCTCAGATCTTGAGTGATAAGGTGGTCTCTGACAGTCTTTTTAAGCAGTTTTTGGTCCGACAATGACAAATGATTCGACTTTTAAGTGCGCCTGCATCATCCCTAAACCTGCAGTGTTAGTTACTGTGATTGAGAGCAAAGGAGAAGCAAATAGGTAAATAAAAACTAATGGTTACTGGGTAGAAACTGGTTGAAAACTACTGAATTAATTGTTTGGTTCATTCTGACCTTCAACATTTCTCAAACAAAAATGGGAACAACTGCCAGATCTTCAGTTATTAGATTCAAACAGAATGATGACGTTAGATGTGCCAGATTTTATAGTTGACATGTATTTGTCTCCTTCAGAATGGATCATTTCAAATTTCATCTTATCTGTTGGATAACATTTCTTTGTGCAAGCTATTTGTCAGGAGAATTTTAACATGTTATACATTTAAATGTGCACTATGCACTTTTTTACAGGCCTATTAACAGAAACAGCGGTCTTAATATAAGAAACAGCAGTTTGCAAAAGCTAACAGGTTATATTTCTGCCAGCCAGATGTGTATGTTTATTTCTGCAAACATCAGAACAAAACTGGCTAGTAATGGGAATTATTTATAGTAACATTTTACACCTTTGAAAATTGTGGGGTGGGGAAGTCCCCAGCTTCCCTCGTGCAAATGACACCTATGCAGGTATAAAACAACAAAATAAAAATAAAAATAATTAAAAAAAAGGATGTTCTTTTCTCACATTTCTAAAGCCTATATACATCCACAGCTTTAATGTAGAAGGAAAATCTCACCTGAATCTCACAGAGGAGGTCAATTTTTCAGCTTTCAGCAGTTTTCTTGTCACCACCAGCTCTGCTGCACCACATGAAATTCTCTTGAAGGCGGAAGACAACAACAATGTGGATGTCACCCACCCTGAATTCATGCTCCACCCCGTCATATTTTTCACCCTGCGTATCCAGACAGTAAATCTCCAACAGAGAGGAAAATACCCAAAAGAGAAACAGCTGCTGCTATCACTCAAATTTCTGGGGAACATTGGGGCCACTGCCCAGGAACATGTGCGTTATTAGTTTTTACTGAAGATACAAGTTAACTTTATGGCATAATCTGCCTGGACTGAGAGAGATGGCTTCTTCTCTTTTTCTTTGATTCCTTTCCTCACCTTTTTTTTTTCTATGTTTTCCATGTTAGATCATCTATATTTTGACACACTTTGGTATATAACATAGTCATCATGCATTTTAAAGTACATTAAAAAAAACATACTCAAAGCAGGATATACAACATGTTCTCCAAAAATTATGACTTCCATTGCTAATCAGCAGGATGGTTAATCTCTGTGTACTTTGAAGCAGATCTGGAATCAGGTGCAGATTCAAAAATGTTTTTTATTTAAAGAAAAAAGTATGTGCTCTCTGTGATCTGATCATCCTTTCTTTGGAGTGCTGCATGTATAAATCAATACAATAAAAAGGGCCAATTTTGGCTTGTTCAATTTATTTTTGTAAAAAAAATCATTTTTTCCTCCAATTAAAATAAAAGTAATCCTGGTTCAACCCACCTTGCTTTTAAGATTTCTCAAAAGTGTGATGTTTTTTCTTGACTAAAACATCAAATCCAATTTAGAACTGTTAGGAAAAGGTAACATTTTCAACATTAACACCTCTTTGCCTCTGCATGAGTTCAATACATCACATACATCTATTTCTTTCTCCCTTAACAGATCACATTAAAGGATTAATGAGCCTAAGCAACAATATGCTGCATATATCGATGGTGGTGTTTCAGGCATTTGGATTTACCAGGTGAAGAAAATTATAAGACTTTGATAGAAAAAAAAAGTTTGTTTGAGGTTTTATTTTCTTTCTATTTATATCCGGGGCATTGCTTGAAGATTAGATTGAGCTGCTTCGATGACTCTTCATTATGAGCTGTTGATAGTGGAAAGAACATCAGCAGTGAATGACTAAATGAGATTAGCTTGGAGGAGGCGGAAGAGTGGGGAAGTTGATTAATGACGCGCTGTCGAAAGTGAGCCATCATCATAAACTTGCTGAACAAAACATGCAGCATTGCCCGAGTGTTTTGATGGCCAACAACAGAAACAACATGTTGATTTATACCTGAATGTTGTCCTCTTTATTTAAATCCTGCTATGACAAAGGAAAGACCCTACCCAAAATCCAAAGCTTTTAATATGCTACATTTGAGATGTTCTTTTGCAGAGGTAGATGAGTAGCTTGGTAAATCACAAAAAACAGGTGCAAACAATGAGTTGTAGCTTTACATGGGGTAATGTGCAGGATTTGTATTTTTTAGCTTTAAGGTGCTGAGAGGCAGATTTTGTTACCTCTGGACTGAGTCTCACTTTTTTTGCTTACACACTCTGAGTGAGAATGCTAACACGGTTGCCGTAGGCAGGTATAGCGTCAAACCATTGTAATTTTAGCATGCTAAAATTTGCTAATTGGCACTAAACACAACTGCAGCTGAGAAAGATGGGAATGATGTTAGTTTAGCGGGTGAATTGAATTGAAGTTTTGACTTTGATAATTACCAAGCAAGAGGAAATTAAGGCAGTGGTTCTCAACATTTTTCATATGACGGACCCTAAATTGACACAAATTAGACCATAGACCCATTTTTGATAAACTGTTGTCCCAGGGTCCCACATCTCAAGAGAAAATTTTGTTTCAGAATGTGTATTAAACTCATGACCAAAATACTTACACATTCTGTCATAGTGTTACATATGGATGAAATAACTTATTCCTATGTTGGGGGATCCCCTTGGAACCCAAGACCCCTGGAAACCGAAGGTATGTGGAAGCTTCGGGTAGGTTTACACTCAGGAAGTCAAACATTTTTGACTTCGTGCACCACTGAGCAGCTTTCATGGGAGGCTCTGCCTGCGATGCTGTGTCCAGATTTCCCTTATGAGATCTATGCTTGAACCCCCTGAAGGACCGCTGAACACCATACTCCACTCCACTTAACCACTGGGTTAATGGGGAGATACATTTGTGTGCCACATTCACTAGCAAGTAATCCAATCCAGACATGTCAGTTAAAAAAAAAAAGAAAAATCAACTGGTTAGTAGCTCTAGATGTAAAGTCAGAAGATCACCATGTTAGTAGGATTCATTTTGTGGGCACTATGAATGTCCATGCGCAATTTCATCTTAATCAATCCAATAATTAAGGTATTTCAGTCTGGAATTAAATGGTGGACATTGCATGTAGTCAGTGATTTCAAAAATAAAAGTCCTCTTGAATTAACTAATCCCTGCAGCCACGCTGCTCTTGCGGCTAAAATTGCCCATCCTTGCCAACACCCCTCTAATAATCTAATACAGCCTCTTAAGTGAATTTTAAAAGGGAAATTAATTTTGCAAGAAGACTGACTGCAGACTGCAGTGTATTGTGTCTCTTTCTTCACTGCTTGGCATTGAACCCTTGACTCGTTTTAACTTTCTGACTTTTTGCAAGAAAAAAAGAAGCTTTTATTTTGTGTAAAACTGTGTCAGATGTAGGTTGGTTGTACTATAATTTATAGATGCTATACAGTAAATCATTTAGGAATCTTTGTTATAGAGTTATTGAGATATCTGGGAAGCTGATACATCATCTATAATACCAAAAAGCATAAAGACAAATATATCAATTTAGTGGGATATCCTAATTCAAACCTGCTGGTGTCTATTTACAGTGGGTGCATCTTCTTGTGTACCTCTTGAAAAAACTAATTATATAGTTGGATTCATGCTGCTTGATGCCACCATGGTGTGTGATTTTGTGAGCATTAACCCAAGTTGTGCCACAGGGAATAAAGAGGTTTGTGAGGAGTAGCAGCAGCAACAGCAGCAGTAGCAGCAGTGTGGCTTTGTCGCCACCCTTTGTGAAATGAGAATACAGCACTTGCCTGTGTCAAGAAGAGCAGGAGGCCTGGAGACGGCTCCCTCCAGCACATTTCCTTTGCTAAAGTGAGCCCTCTGGTGACAAACATCTGATCCAACAACATGCAGCAGGAGCCCATTTGCTTGATGGTAAAGGGAGAAGTTGCTCAGGGACGGAATACATCATATATAAAAATAAAAAAAAACACAGAAGCCTTACTTTGTAAAACACGCTATGGTAATTAAACATGCTGACGAAACAAGCATTGACTTCCGGAATTGAAGTAATTGGCCGGTTGACCAGTATGAGAGGAGGAAGGAGACATCTAAAATTGGACATAAACTTATTTTTAATTTGTTGTTTGGAGTTTTTTTAAATGACTTGTAGTTTGAGTGTTAATCCAGCTGTAAACACTAGGTAGGTAAAACAAGTGCGGTTGTTGATTTGGTAGTCTTGTCTTGTTGTGGATTTGCGACTGTAAACTGATCTTAATTCCTGCTAATGTTATTCATACTGCAGTCAAATTGTTGATGGGATGGTATTCATGATGATACACAAAGTGGAATCTTGTTCATGTGTCAAGTCTGACCTATGCTGTGTGCTCTCTCCTTGGTCCTGAAGTGATGCTGATGTTGTAGTCATTTGGCAGATTACTGTGAGGACTACTGCTGTGCATGACTTCTTTGTTTTTGTTTTTTTAAGTATAAGCTTATTGGTGAACTCATAGTCTAAACAAATAGGGGCAGCATATCACCAGAGTAATTTACTGCTGCTAACTGTATTCTGTTTATGATTGAAGCCACTTTTAGCTTGTTAGCTCAGTTAGCCATGCAGATAGCTAGAAAGTTAGTGTTTGTACCAAGGATGTTATATTACATCTGGGCACAGCCTTGGAGCTGGAGCCTCATTCATCTATATGGAAGCTGCTCAGGGGCGTTTTCGTGTTGTGTGACCCATAGAGTGTGAACACTAGAGACTTCTGCCAGTACACAAAATTGTATTTCAGCTTATTTGCAAATTTTTTTTCTACTTTATTCTCGACAATAGGACTTTATTCCCGAAATTGTTTTTCTACTTTAATCTCGACAATACAACTTTATTCACAAAATAGTATTTCTACTTTATTCACAAAATTGTATTTCTACTTTATTCCCCCCATTATGACTTTATGCGCGAAACTGTTTCAACTTTATTCTCGACAATACGAGTTTATTCACAAAATTCTATTTCTAGTTTATTCTTGACAAAACGACGTTATTCACAAAATTGTATTTCTACTTTATTCTCTACATTTCGACTTTTTTCTTGAAGTGCATGATAAAAAACAAACTGATTTTTTCTCACCCCTTGCCCCAACAGTCATAATAGTCTTAATAGAGATATGATACGAAAAATAAAAAATGTTAAGAGAAGCAAATCCAGTAATTTGGTCAAAAGCCGTTAACTAATTATTTCACCTCCACACAAGGTTAAATTGAATCTCTCTTCGTCTTTGTGTGTCCATTATAAAACACTAACAGAGGCTGCTGTTGAAGGACATCCACCTTTATATTTTTACGCCACCTGACGTCAGTCCCTAAACTAAACGTCCCGCGCGCCCTCCGGTCACTTCGGTGAATGGGGCAGAGCGCGCGCACGCAGAGATCAGCCGCCCGTGTTATTAACGTTAATAACGTTATCTCTCGCGTCACTCATGTCCCCAACAACCACGGCTGCTGCTGCTGCTGCTGCGGAGGGGGAGGACGGGACTGCGGTTCAGGTGCACCGCTGTGATTGAGAGACACAACAGTGAAGTTTGAAGGCTGCGGAGGAGCAGGAGGTGAACCCCGCCGACGACTCACGGACTGCGTCCCGATTTCAAGTGTTAATCTGTCAGTTCGCCATCGCTTTTTTTGTGGTTGTTGTTTGGAGATGAGATTCCTTCAGGAGGAGCGACCTGCCGCCTAACAACACCCCCCCCCCTTTCAAGGTAAGGAGTGAAGCTAAACGACGGTTAACTAATATAACAAAAGAGTGTTTTTTCCGCAGGAGCTGCAATTTTGTACAAGTGTGGCTGCTCTGTTTTTTTAAGGAGTTTTTGAAGCGAAAGTTAACTACAGCGTGCTGCGGGGTTGTTCGGTCAGTCATACGGGTGTCAGTTATCGACAAACACTCGGCCAAGTCCTGTGAATCTCGTGTCGGAGCATTCTGCTACTAGCGACTGACACAAGTCTCCTGACAACGACGTCCCCCTCGTTATCACCGTCATTTACAGCGCCATTATCAGCATCTTCTCCTGCGGTTTCGGCGCAGCTGCTAGTGAGCATTGTCAACGCACGCAAACTTGTGGTAAGTGAGTGCAAAACGGGACAGACAACAAGGCTGCCATTGTACCGGATCAGCGGCGGATTAACGGAATTCCTTTTCTCTGAATGGCCTCCAGTCTCTTTCTCCCTCTGCCCGCCTGCCTCTGTTGGTACAACATCTTGATTTCTAGCTGCTTACACCTCTGGCACTTGTTAGAAACAGTAAAGTAGAAAGACCTCACAGCTAGCAGCAGAGGCAGCAGCAGCCCAACCAGGGGATGTCCAACTGGGCTGTTGTGAAACATGTGGAGGGGGACTGTGATGGCCAGTTATTGTTATCATTGCTTGTGGCTTTAAAGGTGATTACTAAAAATAGTGGGTCGCCTAGTAAGTCCATAAAAAAGTCAGAAATAGTGGTAAATGCAAGTTCCCCACAGCCCAAAGTGGACTCTTTAAATGTAATTTACAGTGACATAACGTGCAGAAAGGCAGCAAATCCTCATAGATTTTTGTCATTTTGGCTTGATAGGCGACTGAAATGATGGGTTCTCAAAATTGTTGGGCAAAATCAGCTGATTGTTTTAAGCCACTGGCCTCTAAAGCCCAGGATGTTCAGAGTCATGAGCACAAGAGCGCAAATAATGTGTCAAATAGGTCTTTGGGGCGTTGTTTGTCTGTTGTCTCACGACTGATCATCTCTGCTAAAGATTGTGTTGTCGGCTCAAAAAGTCTTAACTACATCCCTCAGGCGGCGGGACATGATAGAGGTTGAAGCTCTTTTATGTTCCGAGTGCTCAGAGACAATAAACAAACACAGATTTTGTTTGTATTTCTTCCTCCTCCACCCCTCCCACCCTCCTTACA
>OMLP01000315.1:56859-67762 GCA_900302685.1 Spondyliosoma cantharus | reverse complement strand
AGCTTCATCTAATAAAACCTGACAAAAAAAATTAGCGATACCAACAAAGTCGTCAGAATACGTTTTTAGAAATTAAGTGATTGAGAAAAAGCATCCTCACTAATGGCATATTGTCAACTCTTTTCTTAGGTCACTTAAGCGCGTCCTGTTCTCTGCCAGCTGGTCTTGTGCCTTACCTCATCGCTACTTCATGTTCTGATGGAAAGGTACGCTTCTGGAGGTGTAATGTCACTGCGACAAAGCCTTTCAGTATGGACGACTTGGTGTACCAATGGGAGGAGTGGCCTATGCTGGTGGAGGAGACAATTCCCAACAGCAGCGTAGTAAGCGTACAGGGTCGCCCCATAGAGGTCAGCTGCTGTCATGCTGGACGGATTGCAGTAGCTTACAGGCAGATGCCAAACGTACCTCTGAACTCAACACCTTATCTGAACTCTCACAGACTGACTTCTCCTCCCACCTTGACTTCTTCCCCTCATGTGCACTACAACACCCGCTTGACCCCAACCCTGACAGTACAGCATAGCCCAAATCGCACTCCAAGCCCCAACCCAGCAAACACCAGAGAACCACTGGTGCAGATTGCCATCTTCCAGTGTGAGTCTACTGGTGGTTCACAGTGGATTCTAGAGCAGACCATAGTACTGGACTGCACAGATCCCACAGCTAACTATGGTATTGGCAATAGCACAACTGGAAATGCCAATATCCCAGGTGACACAGACTTTTCTATACCTAACGAGAACTGTCAAGGTCCTTCTAGTAAGACCCTGGTTCATTTGGACTGGGTCTCCCAAGAGAATGGGTCACATGTTCTGACTGTTGGTATCGGCACAAAGATTTATATGTATGGTCGTCTCTCTGGGAAACCGCCGGAACTCTGTCTGTCATCTGATGCCAGCAGAGACCAGTGCTCGTCTCGCCTGGTTCTGCTTCGATCAGTTGATCTGGTCTCCTCTGTTGAGGGCTCATTACCCATTCCAGTCTCCCTCTCCTGGGTACGAGACGGCATCTTGGTGGTAGGCATGGACTGTGAGATGCACGTCTACTCCCAGTGGCAGCCCCCAGCGCCACCCAAAGCCAATGCCACAGTTGCCCAAGACACAGACATCAGCAGTAGCATCTCCTCAATAGTCTCAGCCGTCAGACAGAGCCAGGAGGAGTGTTTCAGCTCTGGGGCCCCCATGTCATCACTGGCCCCTCCCAAAAGGGCCCTGACCAGATCGATGATGAGCCTGGCTCAGAAGCTCAGTGGGAAGAGAACAGCTTACGACCTGCCTGTAGAGATGGAGGACTCTGGGCTTTTTGAAGCGGCTCACCAACTCTTTCCCACTCTGCCCCAGTATCATCCTGTACAGCTGCTGGAGCTCATGGATCTTGGGAAGGTAAGTTAAAGAAGTTGTCATATATGTTATTCAATTGTTGCTCTTTATTTAGGCACCTTCATCAGTTGTATCGACAAACCAGTTTTATCAGTTGATATAATTGAATTTCATATGATTTGAAGCTGTAGCAAAGCATTTGAAAGGATTACATTTGACAGAAAGTCAACATTTTTGTGTTTGCTTTCCATAAGAAGTAATATTAGTTTACTTATGTTTTAAATATAAATATGTAACATAATTTGTCCATCTTCAGGTTCACCGAGCCAAAGCCATCCTCTCCCACCTGGTGAAATGCATCGCAGGAGAAATTGTGGCTCTTAAAGACAGCACCATCAATCCAGAGAAACGTGTTCGCTCTCGAACCATCAGTGCTGGAGGCAGCACAGCCAGGGACAGGAAGATGTTCAGCAAAGCGGAGAACTCCACCCCCGACTACACAGAGATAAGCTCCATCCCTCCTCTGCCTCTGTACGCACTTCTGGCAGCTGATGAGGATACGTCACCAAACCCTGGTGGGTAAACAACACATGAATTTAGAATAGTAGTGTTCAGTAATGAATGAAATAATGGTTAACTTTTTATTTCAGTAGTAGTTAAAGGTCCCATATTGTAGAACACAGTGGGTGGTGTCTGCTCAGGCCTTCAAGAGCTGACCAATCAGAGCAGACGAGGCTTTTTGGGCACTAAAACGGAGCATTCACACAGAGGGTGAATAGAGGTGCTGCTGCCCAAACATGTTCTTTTGTTTTCTTTTTAACACAGAATTTGACTATGCTGCTGCAGGTAATAAAAGCCTGCCCTGAACATAAAGCTAAAGCAGACTTTTTAGTTAGTGATGCTTTGAGGTATTGGACTATACCAGGACTTCTCAAAGTGGAGCCTGTCAAAATTGTCGCCTGCCAAAGGGTTTGATTTGGCCCACTAAATGTTGGATTTATTCAATTTCAAGTTTAAGTTTCAGTTTTGGCCCTCCAAGGGAAGTAGTTTGGGTACCCCTGGACTATGCTAACCTAAGACCTGATTTGTAGATAACAACTAAAAAAATAAAGTAGACTATAAATACATTTTCTTTGGTATTGTTGTATTGAAAAGAGTCATAAATGAAGATCGGAACTTTATTAGAGTACGTTAATTCTGACAAACATCAAAAAGGTCATTCAGATACATTATTAAGCAGGTATGAAAACAGAAACGGAGAAATAGTGTTTTAAATTGAAAGAGCCAGCTACCTTGCCGGGAGGTTTAAGACCGATATTCTTTGGTCCTCTAGTTTCTGCTCATTGTGTCTCTGGGGATATAAAGTGAAAAGAATAAAAGCAGAAACATGTTTACAGTAATTCCTGCTCTTTGGTATTTTAATTTAATCTTCCATCCCCAGCAGGAGGGGATTTTCCTGCGTGTCTCTTCTGAAATGCATGTCTTTTATAATTTAGCTCTGTCTTGTGCCTCCCTCCAGATAAAGTGGGCAGTGTGAGCGGAGACAGTGGGCACGGTTCCAGCCACACTGACGCTTATGATGCGCTCTTTCAAACACCCAGCATGGCGGACTTGGACCCCCTGGACAATGATCAAGAGGAAACAGGGAACAAGGTTGGATTCTTTTGGCTCCTGCCTAGTTCAAGGAGAATTTATAAGAATGAGAGTGGACAGCAACATTTTGCGTTCTGTTGATGTTCTAGTGTAGCTTATTCAATCCAGCGATTACACATTCTCCATTTTAACATTATTTCCCACCTCTCTCCATGTGTTGTCTTATTGATTAGTAATGCCACACAATTGATTTTACCATCTCCGTCCTGTCTTGTTCCTGGTCTGTAGGTCATTGACTTGTCCCAGTACAGTCCAACATACTTTGGTCCTGAACATGCCCAGGTTCTGTCCAGTCACCTCCTGAGTTCCAGTTTGCCTGGCTTAACCCGTATGGAGCAGATGTCACTCATGGCGCTGGCCGACACCATCGCTACTACAAGCACAGACCTCAAGGACAGCCAGGGCAAGAGCAAAGGTGTTGTCAGGAAATAAAAATATAGAATAAGGGCTCTGCTCTGCACCATCATGGAAGTATGTTTTGATTGAACAATAAGAGCTGTCTGTGATTTATTCACCAGGTGGAGAAACTCTGGATGACTGTGGTCTGAAGTTTTTGCTGGCTGTCAGACTGCATACCTTCCTCTCTACCTCCCTGCCTCCAGCGCACCGAGCACAGCTGCTGCGGCAAGGTACGGTAAAGACTGTGTTCAAGCTGTTTTCATTGGGTGTATGTCATGGCTGACAAAAATGATCAGGCAAAAACTGTAGCACGCAACAAACTGTAAGGAAACTGTCACATTCATAGACATATTATTTTTCAAGACCCTCAGAATTACCACACTTACCACACTTTTCCAAAAGGTTCAGATGTGTTTTAAGGAGGAGTTGTCTGCCTACTCTCCTTTTAGATGAAGCTCCCGTGCTCCCACCTAGGTTTCAGTGCGATAACTCTGACTCCTAAAGCTAGAAACGGAAGTTTTACTGATGGTCTCAGTTGTAAAGTTTTGAAAGTAAATGTCTCAAGTCTCAGTCTTTTCATCATTATTAACTATAAACAGTAAAGTTACCCTTGTGCAATACAACGCTGAAGCTGTAAGAAGCAACTCCCAGCGTTAAATATAGGTTTGTGCTGTTATAAACGAGGGCGCAGGAGCCCCACATGAAGACGTATTTACTTCACAATTACATTTTTCTTGCATTATAGTCTGTAAATGTTTTACCCCTAACACACAAATTGATTATGTGAATTTGTTTGCTTTGGGTTAGGAGTTAGAAATTCAACACATTAGGCCAACAATTAGCCTAGACTTTTTGATTGGTCAGTTTCAGAAACGACCAGGGAGAAACACGCTTGTTCTAGTTTCCTGTGGTTTAGATCGATTTATTCACATATTTTCTCCCAAATAATCAAAGGTATGGCAGTTTTATTAAATGTGTACTTATTTCTGCAGGACAGTACTGAATGTTGGTCACCATTTGCTGGCACACGACATGAACACCAGTAAAAGAAAAGTTTATTCAGAATATTGTGTTCTCACCAGCAGCCATGTCTTAGTTATAGGCATTGTTATATCTTATAAATGCATATTAAAATCACTAGACGATGCTAATATTATCCCTACAAAATACAGAACATTGCCTATTTTCCACGTGTGCTTTTCACCTCTCTGCAGGCTTGTCCACATGTCATTATGCCTGGGCCTTCCACTCTGAAGCTGAGGAGGAGCTTCTGAACATGCTGCCTGCCCTGCAGAAGGGAGAGCCCACCTGGCCTGAGCTGCGCTCCATGGGTGTGGGCTGGTGGCTGCGCAGCACCAACAAGCTACGCAGGTGTATTGAGAAGGTCAGTTAGCATTATCAGTGTCGATGTTAAGCAGTGACCCAGTTGTTAAGATAAATTGTCTGATTTCAAGTATAAATTTGCAGATCAGTATAAAAGAGGACATGGTGTATATGGAAGTTTGATAATCTGTTTGCATTCATGTCAGGTATTGTTTTTGTAAATCAACAAATGCATGTTTTAGATAGTTCAGAGTCTTAAAAAATATATTTGAAGCCATAGTTGTAAGTCAGTTGACAAACAATGATTCTTCTGCAGCTGTTTTAATAAACATTTAATGATTTTAGTCAGTTTTCAAACAAAAATACCAAACATCTAGTTTCTCTAATTTGAGGATTTGCTGCTGCACTCTGTCTTAATCAGTAGCAAAAAGATTAGCGTGGTCCTTTGGACTGATGGTCTGATACTATCCAACACACTGAGCTCATTTTAATCAGTATTTCTCCTTTTTAGTTAAACTGAACTTAATTTTAAAGCTACTATAATCACAGAAATATTCTGCACGTAAAGGATTTGAAGGTTGGCCATTAGTGTGTTAGCCCTGTGTACCTCATATTTATTACTTCAATTATAAATGAAGTGCTGTCTTCTAGGTGAAAGTGAAAGTTTGCTGAGGTTGCTATAAAATATAGCACTAAAACTGAGCTTGAGCTACTCCCTGAGACCACCCATAAAATGACAACTTGTAGATAAAACTGTAGGGGCTGAGTAGGCGTGAGCTGTAATGTATTTTTTTCAGTTTCTTTTTTTTTTTTTGTCAGGTTGCCAGGGCATCTTTACTGATAAACAACGATCCTCTGGACGCAGCTATATTTTACCTTGCTCTGAAAAAGAAGGCAGTGGTCTGGGGATTGTACAGGTAGGCAAAACTGACATAATTTTGCATATGAAATACAAATGCACACACAATCATCATATTGTTTGCACCTACCATTAACCAAAGATTAGTTCTGTAGGATTACTGAAGACTTGTGACACCAGCATTGTTGAATCCATGTTGTTTCTCTCTGCAGGTCTCAGAAGAATGCCAAAATGACAGACTTTTTCCGCAACAACTTCAGCGAGGATCGGTGGAGGAAAGCAGCACTCAAAAATGCCTTTTCTCTGTTGGGAAAGCAGAGGTTCCAGCACTCTGCAGCCTTCTTCCTTCTAGCCGGCTCCCTTAAGGATGCTGTGGAGGCAAGTGGAAAATAGACATGACACACTGTTTGCAAGAAGCTCTTGCTCCTTCAACTGTAAGTGCCACTTGGCAGCAAGCTAATCCTAAGTTGAAACCTTGCGTTCAGTTGTCAATTGCAACAAAATGTCTGTAGCATTGTATGTTATTTCTTTTTGCCAACAATTTGCTGTCAATTGCAGTGTTTGACAGAGAAATCACATTCACACAAACAGACCTCACCAAAAGTATTTCTTTGGTGTGCAGCATCCCTTTTATTATTAACAGCTCAATACATTTTCACAGCGGTGTCTTTTAGTACAATGAGCTGAAGAATTATTGATGTTGGCACTTGACTCTTGGGTGTTGCTGTCTTTCTTCCTTTTGTGTGAATTTTCAATAGCACGCGGTCACATTCATAAACCAGCAGCGCCACGCTCTTGTTTAAGCTTCGTAAATTGGGACACCACCTCCTGCCTTTATAGCAGAACAATATATTTGCATATTTTTTGTTTTTGTGTAAACTACTGTATCAGACTTAGTTTAAGCCACAAAAAACACACAGCTCCCCGTTGCTCACATACGAAGAGGGCTACGTCGGGTCAGTGTATTCGCTTAACCTTTTATTCATCAAGGTTATTCCTGTTTTGAAAGTCCCTGTGGCAATGAGTCATTGTTTCATGCGTGAGTAACTGGGGCTTCTCTAAGCATTTTATGGAAATGAGCAGCGCCCAGGCAAAGGGCTATCACTGACTTTGCTCAGTCTCTCTGGCTGGGAGGTAGTCTCATTGAAATGCACCTCACACCACACCAGTTAGGAGCAAATACAACAACTTCAACTATCCTCTAACTCTTTGCTGTGTGCGCAGACTTTTCCTTTTTGTATTTTTTTTTTGGTTCTTTCCTCAACAAATAAGCTATGTATCCAGAATATGTATAATCTGTCTCTTTAGTCATGCACCAGAAGCTCAGAAAGCATTTTTTAAATCATAGCCAACTGTGATAGCTTGCGTTTCTTCCCCTCCTGCAGGTGTGTATAGAGAAAATGCAGGACCTCCAGCTGGCCCTGGTGATCTCCAGATTGTATGAGTCTGAGTTTGAGACATCATCCACCTACAAAAAGATCCTCCAGAGACATGTTCTGGGACAAGACAAACAGGTGCAGTGTTTGTGTATGTTGCAGCCTCCACAAGCTGTTGTTTTTACTGTGGAAGATGCACTATTTAATCAAATTCCCCAATGTCTCGGTAATTAATACACTGCAGAAACCAGAATGAGCCCTTGTAATTCTCTGTATATTTCAGATTCACGCCCACCATGACCCCTTCCTGCGGAGCATGGCTCACTGGGTCCTGGAGGACTACAGCAGGGCATTGGACACTCTTCTCGAACAGCCTACTAATAGCACCGGCTCTGGGTCGGCTGCTAGCAAGTGTGAGTCTGGTAGGTCCACAGGGCTTTCTTTCTTACTTCTATATAAAAACAATATCAAGATGGTACTGTTTAGTGCTGTGTAGTGGAGAAGCATTTACTGCATGCTTATTTGTTCACTGAAGCTGATGAAATTAATAAATTGATATTGAAATTTGGTACCAAATGACATTATTTCAATACCCAATAAATTGCAAGGCAATTTGGTCAGTGCCATGAAAGTTCGATGTCTCACACAATATCCTGTTCACACTTCAAAGTTCAAAATTGCAGTTAGAAACCAGGAGGGTGACCTGTGCTGCAGATTGTAATTTGACACTGTAACATTGAATCCTCTGCTTTCATAAATTGTCTCAGCCTTGCAACTATTTTTGGTCCTTTTTCAAGTTTTTGAAATCGCAGCCTTCTGGACACAAGATCATATATTTGAGGCAAATATACTACTCTTGTTTCCAAACAGATGAGGAACTGAACATAGTATGAACCTCACTTTGACTAAAGAGCCAAACCAGTCCCAGATCAACACCCCTGTGCTACACATGTTTCATAAATGATGTTCTTAAAGCACATTTAATATTTAATATGCTTGCAGAGAAGAGGACACAAGCTTATAGAACATCAAAAATTGTTCTTCTGCTCAATAGATTATGGGCTGTCTCAGCTGGGATTTTTCAGTTGTCTGTTCCTCTGATATTGTTCATACCTGGACAGAAAAAGAGTGAACGTAATGCACTACCTTTTTTTCCACGAGCAGCTCTCAATAACCTGTCACTTCTTGAATTCTTAAACCTCACTCACCTTTAAGTGCCCATAGAATGCAGCTCTCATAGCTGCATGCCTCAATTTCTTCAACAAAGATTCAGTAACACCAGCTATAGCTCTATTTCTGTGTCTGATCCAATTACACAGCTTGTCCTTGTAGGTACTGTCAAAGTTGTGAAGGTTTCTGGCTTTTTTCCAGATAAAAGCCAATTTTCTATCTTCATATCTATGACAGGTTACTCTCCCGTGTCTCCGTGTAATCCTGAGGTTTTCAACTTTTACACCTACCTTCGAACCCACCCGCTCCTCCTTCGCCGCCATTTTGGCTCGTCAGACAAGGCTAAAGTTGGCCTAACTGCTGAGGGTCGCAGGGCTGACTCCATTAGCCTGGAGGAGAGACGACTGTTTTTCACGGCTGCATATGCACATTTGCAAGCTGGCTGCCCCATGTTGGCTCTCGAGGTCCTTTCCAAGATGCCCAAAGTCCGCAAACATTCCAAACTCCTTAACCAGAACAACGCAGACGTCGCCACTGATCTGAGTGTTGGGAGCAAGAATGGACAAACATCAGATCCGGATTGGTCTCAGCCAGCGCTTAACGGCTATGAGTCTGATGGAAACAGCTTATCCAACAGCCAGTCAGATTCAGTGTTAAGTTTTGACTGGAGCCAGCCATCACTGACGCTCCCTGACGAGTCCCTGGAGCTGAAGTGGGACAGTGACAAAGATGAAGATGCGGAAGATGATGAGGATGAGGAAGAACACAAAGATGGGAAGAGTGGTAGAACTGCAGACAGCAGCAGTGTGTTCCAGGACACACAGGATGCAACGTCGCCACTA
This sequence comes from Spondyliosoma cantharus, assembly GCA_900302685.1. Taxonomy (NCBI): domain Eukaryota; kingdom Metazoa; phylum Chordata; class Actinopteri; order Spariformes; family Sparidae; genus Spondyliosoma; species Spondyliosoma cantharus. The sequence goes on along the minus strand of OMLP01000315.1, from coordinate 58,818 downwards.
ATGGAGATGGTGACAGGAGAGGAAAGTGACAACAGCAGTGACTTCCTAGAACCATCTAATGACATCCTGGCCGCTCAGCTGAAGTTTACTGCCTGCTTAAAGATTATGACCAATGAGCTGAGGACGCTGTCGACAGGATATGAACTGGATGGAGGGAAACTACGTTACCAACTCTATCAGTGGTTAGAGAGAGAGGTAATAGCACAAACATTTAAACACTTCACAGACACAAATCTATAATATGTCATTTAGTTTAAATTGTTATAATATCCGTCTGTCTTGCTGCAACCTCAGGTTCTCTCAATAAACTTTTATAACTCCTACACATCTCTCCCGTCTTCATGTTCACTGTTTGAAGATTTTATCTGTGTGTTCTGTGTCAGTGCATATAAACATCATATTGGTAATAACTCCAGTGGTTTTCTCTTATGAAATTGTTTGTCTTTCCCTGTGAATACTGTTTGACAATTTGGTGAAATGCTACACCCACACCGTGCAAGATAGATTTGTACTCAATAATGAATTTAAAATGAAATTCTGTTTTCCCCAGGTGGTGGCTCTCCAGCGTTGCTGCAGCTACAAACCTTGCTTGCCAGAGCTGTGCATCCAGGGTGAGGCCCCTGTTTCTGGGTTCGTGGAGGAGGAACAGGTGGGTGTACACCGCTGGCTGCTTCTAGATCGCTCAGATGTTCATGAGGAAAAATCAATGCAACACTTGCTGTAATAAAAAATTAAGACAACTGCACAGTAAGAGACTTTGAAAAAATGTGTTTTATTGATAAGACATTTGCACCATTTTTCTTTTTACATGATGCTGTAAATTTTTCTCGATTGTGTCAGTTTCAGAAACGGATGAAATTATACATACAAAAAATAAATACATTTATAATTGATTAAATAAATTTACTGTTGATTTACAAATTTAAACTGCATTTTGAAGATCCACGTATTTGTTTATTGTTGACAGAACAGATTTATGTGCATTGTTATAAAACAGTTGTTTTGTTTGGACAGTAGCCATCATGATAACGTTAGCATATTTACAGGGATGTTGACTGATTTGTCTGCATTACTAATGAAATAAAAACGTTTTTTCCAGCCTGGGAGTCCTCGTGTTGACAGCCAGAGGAGCAGGAGACATTGGCTGCAGAGTAACCAGCCCTTACTGAGGATGTTTCTGAGCTACTGCAGCTTACACGGCTCCCACGGTGGAGGACTGGCCTCTGTACGCATGGAGCTCATATTGTTGCTACAAGAGTCTCACCAGGTAATTAAAAATATGGACAGATGCACACTAAAGGCCACTGATGGACAGAGCAATAATTTTGTGTCTGTCTCTGTAGCTGCTGCAGCTGAGTGATTGTGCTAAGCGTCCATATTTGTTATAAAAGTTAAAAGTGGTTGCCAGGTGGCAAAGAAGCACACAGTTGATCCCTTGATTACTTACAATTTCACAAGCACTCTGTTTTTATTATGACAGAAAATATTTTTTTATTCCTTGTCAAAGAAAAGAAAAATAAAAGATAATTGTTGAAGTAAATAACAACTGGTGCAACCCTAGTTAACAGTCTCACTACAGAGAACACTGTTTCATATGTAACCAGGATGTTTCATCACAATGAGGTAATAAAGGTGATACAGCCTGCTCAGAATTTATCTGTCAGAGGTGACATTATCGGTTTTATAGTGGGAGCAAGAATAATGTGAACAGAATATAGTTTTGCAATAACAGCCATCAGCTGCGTGTAGAAACAATCCAGCAAGCAGAGCTGCAGTATTATTTAAGTGATCACATATTCTCTTTGAAGGGGAGGATACAGAGCAGATGAGGGGGCAAAGTACAAATGAAAGACGAACATGACGACATCTGAAAGGTGGTGTTAATGCCACCAGATTCTCAAGACGCATACACACACACACACACACACACACACACACACACTCTCTCACACTCAGACC
>OMLP01000315.1:34313-54454 GCA_900302685.1 Spondyliosoma cantharus | reverse complement strand
GACAAAACTCATCAAAAGCTTTCACCTACGTCACACCTGGTGGCGCGGTCCATTTTGATGCTTCGCCATAAAACCATCAACTCATTATAACTTCCACATACAATTTGCCATCTACTCCAAATTACTCAAACATGTAGAGGGTCTTGCCCTGAATACATCTGCGCCGCACACCCCGACGGCAGCATGCCCCGATGCGCGTGGACTGTGAGGGCCCATTCATCGCTGCTTGCAGCTTTAATTTTTAATTTATTTATTTTTTTACCCTGTGCTTTATTTCAGATTTACGTGCTGCACACATTGGCCGCCTCCTTATCAGCCTGTATATATCAGTGTCTGTGTGAACACACCCACAGGTAAGTCTCTCATCTGCCTCACCTGTTGGCAATATTGTTAAGCTTTTAACCCTCTAGACTGCCATGTTGCATGTATTGTTCCACTAGGCACTCTTGTACTCTTGTACTCAACAGCTTAAGAACTAATTTTAATAAGGCACAAACCTTGAGCTATTTTCCCCCAATGTTTTGGGGATCTGGGGAAAGAAAGCTTTGCAGATTTCAAAAGGTTTGAGCTCATAGTGTGCATCTACAGTGCAGCATCTCTCAGAGCAAGCTTCTTGAATTCTTTATGTGACTGGAAGCGATGCTTAACTTTGATACGACTTTTCCACCACATTCACCTGGCAACTGCACCAGCCACCACCAGATTATTTACTGGTCAGGAGTGGTCTGACTTTGTTTTCCTATTCTTAGCTTTAGCATTTAAAACACAAAGTGCTAGCAAAAATAAGGTTAATTGTGTCCTCCTTCCTTTCGCGTGCGTGCGTGCGTGCGTGTGTGTGTGTAGAATTTTAAAGTTATTGGAGAAGATAAGAGGGACTTGACTACTGGGAACCAAGTATACTTTATGATGAGAGGGTGATACACACACATCTTAAGTCAAACACTACAAATGTAATACCAGAGCTGCTTTTCAAGATTTGTTTTTGATTTTTAATGAGGGATCATCTTTGCACATGTTTTAGGCTGGTTTAGCAAAGCTCGATAGTGGTGAGATTTAAGACATGGGGGAAGACAAACATGTTGGAAGCCTGCTCATCAAAAATGTGACAGCCCTAGTCTGTTTTGACCGAGTTGAGAATGATTTATGAAAACCACCCGGCTGCTGTTTGTCATTCTTATTGTAAATACTTAATCAGATTTTTGTTTTTGACAGATGGGAGGAACATTGTTTATTTAAGACGAGTATGTTATATAACTTCCAATCACTTTGACAACAGCCCAGTAGGATTTAAACTGTGTGTGTGTGTGTGTGTGCGTGTGCGTGTGTGCGTGCGAGAGAGAGAGAGAGGATCTTTTTTTTCAAAACAAGCCATTTGGCTTCCAGCTGTGCTGCTGTGTGAGTTACTGTCACCGTTCTGCCAGATTGCCTGTTTGATTGCTCGATGTTGCGCAGAATCATTTTTACTTATGCTTGACCAGACTGTGACCTTTTAAAGCAATAGTGATGCGACTCCAGGGAAAGAAATGCTTGTTTCAGATAAGTGATTTGTCAAGAAGGAACAGTTTTTTTTTTTCCCGTGCATCATTCTTTCAGAGCAAGCTCTCTGCCCTATCAGACCTAAGCACCTGGTTATACGTTTTCCTTTTCCACCATATACTTTACTTACACCCACAACCAAGTATCACACACTGTGATTTGAACAGTCTCACTTAAATTAGCAAGGCTATTTCTAATTTAACACCCTCTTTGTTATGGTAATCATGATCTAAACTCTCCTGGTGTGTCGCTGCAGAGGTTTGATGAATTTGTGCTTCTTTCCTCTCGAGTGTGAGAGAGAGAGCGAGTGTGTGAATTTTTTAAAGGGTATTTCAGGATGTAGGTTGCAGGAGTTGAACTTGACAGTCATTTTGATACATGTTTCTGCTCTTTTCTCTTTCTGTTATCGTTTTGACTTCAGGTTGATTTTGTTGAAAAAACAACCAGCAGGTTCATCCATATGAAGTCCTAAAGCACTGGAGTCATGGTTGAGAAAATGTATTGTTAGAAGTGCTTTAAGACTGCAGTTGCTACTGTTTCTTCATTATATTCACTTTGGCTTTGGAAATATTTTTGATGTGGGGGCACATTTCTTTTATTCATAGAAGCTTTAAAGAGAACTTTACCTAACATTCTCCCTGGTGGGTTTCCATATTATCTGCAACAATTGAAGGTGTTTTTGTTATACGTGTTGAAAAGCTACTTTCTTCTCTATCACCAAACAGCATCGATAGGCTAAACTTCAGTGCAACCGATAGTGTTTCATTTTCTGACAGAACAATCCTTGACAGCGGTGCCTCTTATTTAGAAACATCATCCCAGAGTTCAGAACAATTTTAAATCATTTAAAGTGAAACATTTACACATTATATATTAACACCACCTAACCTATTTTTTAAAAATTCACTTTTCAGTCCAGGGTTTTCCTCTTTGACATCAGTTTGACTGTGCTCTCGTACTGACTGTGTGTGGTTTCTTTTTTCTGTCTGTTGAATCTCCCACAGCCATGTGAACCAGTTCACAGGAATCGTGTATCAGAGTGTGTTGCTGTCTCAGAAGCAGCCAGTCAGAACCGTCAGCATGGATGAGTCTGTTCAGCCCAACACCTCCCCTGCACAGTGGCCAGGTAAAAAAGCCAGACCTAACACAATTTTATTGATTTATCAGTTTATTTGACAGGGACAACACATGTAGACATTGTTTCATCTCATTAGAATGCAACCGATGCAATGTATGTAGAACTTCTAGCTGTCCTTGTCTCTTGTTGAGCTTTTGGGGAATAAAACACATGATACAACACTCTAAAACAGACACACAGAAACTAATGAACAAAACAAAACATATATTCTCATTGCCAATAATAAAAGACCCAGTGAGATGTTTGTCCATCTCTCTGTACTTATCAACTCCCCTGCCTTGTCTGTCCATTCCTACTGAGGATTTAAAAGTATTTTAAACAGGTCAAGAATATATTGTTTCTTTAAAAATAAAAACAAGAAGGCTCTGTAATTTCCCCAAATACCTGAGCACTCTAGTTTTTAACAGGAGTTACTCAAACATGAGTAAAGATTGCATTTGCTGGGACAAGTTTCAGCTCTGGATAACTACACGTTTGCATTTGAATGAATGAGTATGTTGTTTCATTCACAGCAGGTCGGTGTATGTGGGTTTGACTCAAAATAGAATTTTGTTTGTTTTGGTCTATTGATAAACTTTCTTCACAGTAAAATAACACGAGAAATAGTCTCCATTTTCATTTCAAGGAAAGGAGAGGGGGACAAAATAAAGAAGAAAAAAAAACTCAAACTCACAACAGGCCTTGTAGGTCGAAACATCATGTTAATAAAAATGTATGTGAGCTTGTAATTGCAGTGTCTGGGCAAGTTCTACTTATCCTTTATTTGTTGTTTCGCGACCTGCACCTGTAATTGAAGCCAAACTACAGGATTTTAGACTTGATCTGCCATTCAGCAATGGTTTTTGGAGATCAAAGCCTAGAAGCCCCAGATCAGAGGCAAATTAGCACGGTGATCACTATGTGTGAACTTTAAAAGATCCTGGATATCTAGCATAATATCTATGACTTATACAGTGGCTGTATATTCTGCTCTCTGTTTCTTCAAATACATAATGTTTTATGTGCATTTGTAGTTGGTTTTTAATTTTTTTTCTCTTCTCCCCTCTCTTCTTTCTTCTCGTCACCCGTCTTCAGGTATCGCCTCTCTGATTCGCCTGTTGAGCTCAGCGGGCGAGGAGAGCCAGCCGGGCTTAGCTGTGCTGCTCTGCGAGATCCTGACTGCTGTCTACCTCAGCCTGTTTGTTCACGGCATGGCCACTCACTCCAGCAACGAGCTGTTTCGCATCGTGGCCCACCCCCTCAACAGCAAGCTTTGGGTGACGGTGTTCGGAGGAGGCGTCCGGATCCCTGTCATAGAGAAACCCAACAGCCCAATGAGAACACCTCCGCCAGGTGAGAAGGGATTAGTTTGGCTGATCTAGTTTTCTCTCTGACTGTCTGCCTGAGTGGCTGTCTCTCTGTGTGGGGTTTTTCTTTTGGAGGTGACCCAGGAGCTAAATCAAATCAGCCCAGCTAGATTAATTGGGTTCCCATCTGTAGGTTGTAGTGAAATCAATCAACCTATTAGTGTGGGAGCTATTGGCCTCACACCCTGTCTGTGCTACTCTCTCATTGCTGGCAGAGGAAACCTGATGTAATATAACTCTAACTCCTATTTATTTGACAAAACGTTTGCATTTAAACTACTGTTTATATGCTATTGTTAGGTTGATAATTAAAACTGAAGTGATTGTCGTTTATGATTTTATAAAAAATAAAAATAAATAAGTGGGTATGCTTGTGACAGCAGCTGAAATCAAAGATGCAGCAATTTAATGATCACTTGGTCTTCACCAACTCTCCAGCTTCACCAAGTGGCTCAGACAGGAAGTCGAGACGATTCAGGCTTCTGTCGTCGCGCAGTGGATCCAAGGAGGAGTCTGGCCTTGAGCGGGAAGGTCCATCCAGTCCCAGGCCTGTCCCTGTGGTGGAGCAAGAGGCTATCTCCATTTTTAAAGAACGATTTGTTCCTCCAGACCTCAGCATTTGGGATTACTTTATCGCGAAGGTACGACATTACGCACCACTTCTTTTGGTTTCATATGCAAGTTTAACAGCATAATTATATTTTAACCATATCATATTATAATTCCTTTTTTTTGTGTGTGTCTTATTCATTATTGTTGCTGTGTTCATGGTGCTTTTAGCCTTCGCTGCCACCATCAGAGAGCAGAATTGAATACGACTCGGAGGAGAGCCAGGGCAGTGAAGAAGAAGAAGACGACGATGATGAATATGAATATGCGTTTGACCCCAACTCTCCGCAAAGAGAACATTCGAACCACAATTCATACAGGTAATGACTCAGACGATGCTATTGTTGTTATAAACATACAGTAGCACGTAGACACAAAAATAGATGAGTAATAAATAAGATAGGAATAAAATACAATGAACTGAAATATGTCAGGGAGTTCAGTGGAATCAAGGAATCTACAGAGAATTTAAAAGACGAAACAGAGGGAATAAAAGATTTTGAATAGCGGTTAGGTAGGATATTCATGCAAAGGGTGACTCATCTTGACCTCAATTCATGCCGCCTGAAGTAAACCTGCATGTGTTTATGTCTTTCTGTTGACTTTGTGTTGATCTCACTGCCTTTAAATTTTGTTCCACATTCAGTCTGAACTCGCCTTTTATGCCCCCAGTTTTATTGAAGGCAGCTTTGGATCCATTAAGAGCATTTATGTCCAACTAATCTGATTTCTAAATGGCTTCTTCTCCTTCCAGTTGGTGTTTGATGCGTCTGGCGATGGTTCAGCTGGTGTTGGTCAACCTCAAGTCCTTTTACCCAATGGCAGGATATGATCTATTGGGTAAACACTAAAATGCACCACACATCCTCTGATGTACTAACGTCCAAGATGTAGATAAGGGGCGCTCCACATCTCACTGCCTGTCTGAGCTAATCTTATTGCCTTCTTGTCTGCACTTGGATTTACCACAGATCTGCCCGTGGGCTCTCCTCTGTGTCACACTGTGCTGAAGACGCTGCAGCGCTGGGAGCAGGTGCTGCAGAAAAGGCTGGAGATCTTCGGAGGCCCCCCTTCCAAGTACATCTGCACCCACCTCCAGGATGAAACAACCTCACCCGGTCCTGCCCTGCTAAGACACAAGGCCCTGTTTGAACCATCCAACACCCCGTTCAGGTACCAACATGAGCTGGGTAACACACGTTAAAGAAATTTTATGACAAGGTTTGAGTGGCCTCATAAATATTTAGGTTGGATTATTGTGATCCGTTCTTTATGGATGCATCTGAACAGTGCCTAAAGAAGTTGGATATTGTGTACAATTGTGCTTTCAGTTGTATTACTCTCTATTCCTCTCTCTGTGGAAATCTCGTACACCGCTGTACTCGATATGCTGCTGCTATCACTGCTGTGTAGATCCACAGACATTCCCTTTGGTATGTTTTTATAAATGAATCTGTCTTTGGGCCGGTTCCATCTTATCTGTGTGTAAAAATCAATACGGCTTCTGCTTTCAAAATAATCTACTGTTGTTGGTACCAAGAGTCAGAACAGATTTAGGCAAAATAGCTGTTAAATATGCTGCCCATTGTTCCTGGTATAATTTGCAGAAGGACCTGAAATTGCTACTGTGGGGGAATCAAGGTCTATTTTACAAGATTGCGAAAATGGTACTCTTGGCAAAAGTGATTGCTCTTGAATTTTTACTGAAATGGTTTTTGAAAAGAATGTATGCTACCCTCTTGGCCTCTTCACTCTTGAGAAGGAGACTGTTATCTTAATGAGGCTTTTATAGCAGCTGTAGGTGTTATTTACGCATTAAAAAATGTTAATTAGCTGTATTCCAACATCAATCACTGCTGGAATGTTTGGTCAGCATCTCATGTCTGTCCTCCCACCTGCTCATGCCGTAAAAGAGAAAATAAATGTACTGCTATACTGGAACACGCAGAGAGCAGGATCCTCAAGTAAGGGTTAAGGACCCTACCAGTTCCAGCGCTTCTGGTGACAATGCGCTTCAAACAATATAACTGTCACTGCCCACGTACTGCCATGCCTCCTTTACGCCGGTACGGATGTTAGTTAATACAACTACTGGAGGGCGCTGCCATGCCGCTCAGAGATCTTGCACAAACCTCCACTTTTCCTTCACCACCACTCGATTCACATTTAATTCCTATCCGATCTCCTCCCAGCTGTTCTGTAGTAGCTGTTTGTCTCTGCGTCCGGGTGAAGTAATATCATACAAATACTTACCAACTGATAACCTTTCCTCAAAAATCTCAGCCATTTTTAAAACTTGTTCATCTTGTCCCATAGTTGTGTCTTGCTTGAATTATTGGCTACCCTGCCACACTGCCCCCCACGACTACCAGAGATACCGCTCTGCTGTGCCAAATTGTAAGCTTTCACATAACATAGCAGAAATACAGACAAAAAGCACAGACAGAAGGCTCTATTCGTATCCTATGCATACCTATCATAGAGCATAAATGAGCCTTTATGCTATTGAAGACAAATGTTTGAAGAAAAGAAAGAAAGAAAGGAGCCATGCAGGAGTCAGTGTACTCTAGGACATAGAGAGGAGGGTGGGGAGTTGGCTAAAACAAGGACAATGCTCACATCAGTTTTAAATGGGTTAAATAAAGGACAATTGTATATATACGTGTGTGTGTGTGTATGTTTTTGCATAGACAAAAAAAAAATATCCTTCATAAAGTCGCTTCAAGATATGCCCTTCAGCCTTAACATCTTGAATTAATGTTAACATGACGCTGTTCAGTTGGTTACAGTTTGCCTTCAGCACCAAATATATCTGTAAAATACATCCATGCTAATAAAATTTATTTCGAAGCTGTCCCTCAAGAAGTTTTAGCCTTCAGCAGATGTGACCCCTTTGGATTTCCACATGTCTCATACAGCACATACTGGAGGGATTTACTGTTCTTGGAGGAACAACGGTTACATGTGTTTGTGTTTTGCCTTAAGCACCAGATATGTGGAGTTTTTTTTTAGATCAGCACCAATGGCCCAAGTCAGAAATAGTATTTTCTAACGCATTTTTTGTTGTGCTTCAGTGAACTGATACAGCTGATTTAATGAGCATTAGTGTTAAAATGCAGGAGGTGTTCTGTTTGTTTCAGGACTAGCCACTCTTCAGCGCTGCCAGTGAAGCGTCTGTGGCAGTTTCTGGTGAAACAGGAAGAAGTGCAGGAGACCTTCATTCGACACATCTTTACCAAGAAACGAGACCCGAATGAGGTACACTGCGTTTACAACATGTCAACCCACTGCATGAACTGTCTCCATGTTGCACAGCGAGCTCATTGTGTAATAAATAACACATTAACTATTTTATTATGAGAAAATCCATGACATGTCTCTGTAATTACCCCCAGGCAAACTGCATCATTATTGCCTTCGTATGCCTGTTGGCGCGACTGTGCTTTTTGTGTTCTGCATGCCACCCACATGTGTTATTACTGCCTCCAGTTGCATGTTGATGCTGTAATTTTTGTTCAAATAATTACACCCTGTTTGATTAACAGCACAATAATTCTGTCTCTTTGACTGCATGGTTCATCACCGGTTGTTGTTGTTGTCTGTTGTATGTGATTTGTGCGTGCGTACGTGTGTGTTTGTGTTTGACTACCCTGTGCTGCTTCCCCAATCATTAAAGTCGGGTGAGGACCAGACTGACAATATGAAATGTTCAGGGATGGAGGAGACAGGAAACCATCAGGTACTGCTGCTTCAGATCAATTGTGACTCATGGTGCTGGGATGGGGGATGGGCTGGGTAACGAATCTGATGACTGACCGAACTATGTGAAGAACCAGTATGATTTATTTAGAGCTTTACTTTTATTTCATTGTCGTTGATATAATAGTGCCTGATTTCAGAGTACATTTCCAAAGTTATTCTGAAAAAGTTCTTGTTTTTGGAATGTTTTTTTTATACATTCACTACAAAATAAAGGTACTGGAAATTATAATTCCCAGCCTTATGTGTGAGAAGAGTCCGGGAGATTATAATCCCTAAAAATTTTATGTTTTATAAATAAAACAATGTCGTTTATCTATTTTTGTTGTATATGATTTAAAAACATCTCTCAAAAAATGTAGGTTATTTGGTCACAATTCACAAAAGGACTGGTATGAAAACGAGGTGCTTTGCAGTACGTATCATTTTATCAGTTTTTGTTGCACAATATATGTGATGTTTTAATTATTAACAACACTTCAGATTCGTCAAAATGAATTAATAAATAATCTTGTAGTCTGTACAGATGTTACGAAACCTTATGAAACATTCTATACGTCACCATACTGTAGCGTGGGCAGTACAAACTGTACCGTTGATTAGATGCGGGAACATGCACATCATGTGGAATAGTTAATGCTGCCTGTCAGATAATCTAAGAAACCTTAAAATTATGTGTAATTGTGTGTTTTCTGGGCCATGAACTCTGTATGTTCCTGTTTGATATAAATCTTACATTTTGCTGTCTAAATATTCATGTGAATATGAACCATAAATGTTAAATTGCAGTGTACACTGAGGTTTTCTAATCTGCTGGCTCTCGCTGCGCAAGCTGCCACGTTTGTAGCTACTCCATTTGGCTCAGTGTTAATTAACCCAGTCTCTCAGAGGACAAGCTATGAAGCTGAATAGCTTCTGATTAATGGGCCCAACACTGTCGCAGTGAATCTGCGTTCCACTGGGATTATGTGCTCGGCAAAAATGGCAAACCACCACATTTAGATTCCAGCAAGTCAAGGTTTACTTTATTCCATCTGACAGAAAAAGACATGGTCTTTTCCCCTTGAATAAATGCAATAAAGACTTTAATTCAATCTCGTGCTCAAAGTATGCCTGTGAGTATCTTCAGCATCAAAACTTCATATACAATATGCAGAGCCACAGCACAGCCTACTCTGCATATATCCCATAGGACCTCTATGGTACAGTGTGTGCTTGTGCTCAGTGCTTAAGGGTTCTTGTGCTATCTTAACGGCCCTAACCCAGTTTAGTGTGCCGCCGTGGTTAACTGCGTGGCTTGATGTACCTCACATGTCCTCTCCTAACCCTGACAGAAACACAAAGTGTAAGCTTGTTGTAACATCAGCACGGTTATCTTCTACAGCAAATACTTTGACAATCCATTTATCAACCAGTCTCGCTGATCTCTTCAGGTCATTGGTTCTGTAGCGTGAAGGGGAATTTATCTGAAGTTGTGGCTGTTATTAGTCTGCAGCGATGTTAACTAATGTCTCTACTGTAATGATTGAATCTTCATGGTGGTGATTTTTGTGTTTGTGTGTGTGTGTGTGTGTGTGTGTTTCTCTGTGCAGACTGAGTCAGATCTGGGCAGCCCCGGAGGAAAGGCACGCATCATCCACAAGGAATCTGACATTATCACAGCCTTCGCCATCAACAAGGTACAGCTCTTTTACGCAGATGTCACTGAAAAACATGTAACAATGTGTATTTTAGGCCTTGGCAATAAAACGGTATTATGTCATTATTGTGATAAGAGATACATCATCTTAGATTTTGGATATCTTTATACCGAGACCTGGGATTAGTGTTGTCTTTTCCTGGTTTTAAAGGTTGCATCACAGTAGTGATTTATTTTTCAGAACTTACTAGACCGTTCTAGCTGTTCTATTTCTTGCCTTTACCCACTTTGTCAATATATCAACATATATGATGACTATTTATAAAAAATACAAATAAAACATATTAGATAAAACATATTGTGATATTTGATTTTGTTGCCAAGTCAAGTGAAATATCAAGATATATATTGTGCATCACAATATAGCCTGGAAATATTTCCAAATCTTACTCGTATCTGTCGGAAAGCTGTGTCACTGTTTTAAGTGAAGAAGCTCTGATAAATCTACCGTACACCACCAACCCAGCACCAAACTGCAGACAGTCAAAATTTAACAACTAGCTCTTGGACACATTGTAGCATTTAGCAGCTAAAGAGCTGGAGGAGACCAAAAACGGAGCCAAAAGGAGAGTGATTATTGGACATTTCTACTGCATAAGGTGACAATATGTCAGTGTCTGCATGGGTTTAGCCCAGCTGTGCATGGTGAGAATGTTGTATAGTAAAACAAATTTGCTACCTGTCAGAAGAAAAAAGTTGGATTCAAACCTGAATTTTAATTCATGGCTTCACTTCACAAATGCACCTTTTAAATTCAAAGCACACAATTCAAATGTATTTATTGTTTTGCCCAGTGGCACAACCCATATCGTCACCCCTTTGTTGTTGAGCCTGTTGTCTTTCACTATGATCCTCTTGCTTGAAGCAGTTGTTTAAAGGGCCTAATAGTCTCACTCATATGGACCTTCACATACATTTAACCCCACCCTATGTTTTTCCCTTCTCCTCTCTGTCACCTGCCTCTCCCTTTCTCCATTTCCTGCGTCTCTCTGTCCCCCAGGCAAATCGTAATTGTTTAGTCATGGCTTCCACCCATGACATTCAGGAGTTGGATGTGTCATCCATCTTGGCCACACAGATCTTGACATGGATCGATGACGATGAGGCTGAAACCAAAGGGTAGGAGAGTAATGTGTTTGTGTGTTTGCATACTGTGCTTGTTTAGGCCAACGGCTGTGAGCTTTTAGAGTGACATTAGTTCACCTTTTCACCCTCATACCAGCAAAGTTAAATTGAGTGTGGGCGTCGGATAACGTGATTGGTTCAGTAACAGTAGAAGTCGTGTTGGTGTCTTATTAAGTAAGCTTCTGCATTGTGTGTCTATGTTTAGATGGGAAGCACGATCTACATTTGTGTTTGTTTATGGCTGCTCCTTTCAAAGACATTGTTTTAATATGTCAGAACAGGGTTTCTTCCTGAAAGTATACGTTGTTATTGTCCTTCTAACTCTTATAGCTTTCTCTATATATGCACACAAAGTACTGATATCTTTAAGAAGATAATGCTGGCACAATTTTGGCTGTATTTTGTTGTTTTTCTCGTGAAAATCTACAGTATCTCATCATGACTCTGTCTGTGTAGTGTCGGTGGTGATGACTTCCTGGTGGTCCATGCACGCGATGACTTTGCCGCCATCCACGGCAGCACACCGTACACTCACAGTAGCCCCGGCACACCCATCAACATGCCCTGGCTGGGGGGAGTGCAGACGGGCCGGGGCGCATCTGTGGTGAGACCTCGATTTGTATGTAATGATACTACATGAGCAATTTGTTCTACTCCTCCGTCTTTGATTAAATGGCCACATGAGTTGTTTTGCATGTTTTCGGCCATTAACTGCAAATTGCTAATACTTTACATAGATGACAGCCGTTTTCCCAAGAAAATGACTTTGCACCCTGGGAGCTAAACTCTAGGTGGGTTGTGAGCTAGCATACTAATAGGGTCCATTTTATTGAAGTAATTTTTCGAGGAAAAAGGAAGGATATTCCCTAGTTGCAGCTCACACATTGTGAGTTTTTGCTGCCCCTCATTGTCTTTATATCTATATATTATATATATTGGAAGCTGAATATCTTTGTATTCACACTGTTGGTCTGACAAAAAGAAACATTTTTAAGATGTCACTCTGGGGTATTAACCTTTTTTTCTATGTTCCTGACATTTTATACGTCAAACAATGATTTGATTATTTAAAAAAAATTATTGGATCCCTTATTATTATTTTTTTTCAAGGTTTTTCTTTTGCTTCATTTAATCCTGGCACAGTTTGGAGACACATGTATTCAGTGCTTTGGACCATTAATGAGTTTTAATTAAAGATGTTCTAATAATGCTTTAATATTTATACCCAAACTTTGCATATCAGCCAAGACAACTGTCTTATAACAAAATATATGAACACAGTAAAAAAAATATTAAAAGGTGTTTTTACTTCTTACCCTGTATATGGATGCCATGTTATGGTTGTGGTTGTACAGTAAAACATTTCTTTAGTTGTTTTCTGGTCTACGAGATGCTGCAAGAAAGAGATAAAGCATCTCTTTGTTGAGGGAGGCACTCAGCAGCACGAAAACAAATACTGTAGTTACAGATAAAATCGTAAACAGACACAAAGCAAATGGAAGTCGCATTTTAAAAGGCTAATTTCTAGGAGTCAGTTGTGTATCCAAGTAAATTAGAAACACTAGCCTCTTAAGGATTCTGGCTTTTGCTCTTACATTTTTTTTATTTAAAAGCATTTATTGAGATTTGGTCCTTGAGTTTCGAGTCATTCTGAAACATATATAATACCAAGGGTGCAAATTAAGAAAATGCCCTTTCTATAATTTATCTTCTGGCATTACCAGAATGTAGTCAAAAACGGTAGCTGGCTAACTGCTTAACGTCAGTAAGATGCTGTGTTACGGTTTGAAAATACAAGCACTTTGGATAATTGTGGTCAGCTGCATTATCAAGTCAACTCTGTTTATATTTCAACTAAACCTCAAAAATCATCAGTGTGGTCCTTTAAGCTTCCATAGACAATAAAGTGATGATTGCTATATGTTTAGTATACCCCTCTCTGGACTTAATCGATGTTGTCTATTGCTCTGGATCCGTCCTTTTTCATACTCATAGCAAAACCCTCATAGCAGTTTAAGTGATTTAGATAAATAATTCATCTTTCTGTGGGTTCAGTTTGCCTGTTGTGAACATTGGCCTCCCTCATTGACTTACAAAGGAACAAAGATGTGGCTGAGTACTACATCATGTGCGACACGGAGGCCAAACCTCAGTCATTTTTTAATGCTTTTTTAAGGGAAAGATCCATGAAAGCGGTTTTACTAAGTTGAGAAACTTGGTGTTGGTGGTGGGGATGGTGACTGATATGATTCTGCCGGTAGCAGTATCTTTGAAGCGAGTAATTGTGAGTCATGTTTGTTGATATTAACCAGCTCGCTTGTTGCTCTCGATATGCAGAGCTACTCTGCATCGTAATTATTTTACCAACCAGTGTGTTCAAGGTTGGAGCAGAATACATTCAGAGACGATAATGAATAAAATAATTGGCAGACGTGGCTGTTAATGTCCGCCTCTCTGGCCACCTGGACAGTAAACACCAAATGAACAACAGAATATTAAGACAATTTATGCTAAATGTTGACGACCATCAATTCATGCTGAGACTTAAATCCAGCATTAAACATGTACCTTGGCAAAAGTTCACCCCAAAATCCGAAAATGATTTCCCCTCCTGCTTGTAGTGCTTGTTCTGGGGTGAGTTGCAGAGTTTTGGAGAAATCGGCCATAGAGTTATCTGCCTTATCTTGATTATAATGGAACTAGATGATAACATTACATTACAGCTCAGCGGAGGAGGACACCATTAATGTTCACATCCCGTGATGTCATGAGCACAAGTCTCTCATCCATGAGTTGATGCACAGTTCCTTCTACCCGGTGATACGATTGGTCAGCGTTGTTTGTTAGAAGGAAAACGGTTCCTACATAAAACCATGATTATCTTGTCATGATTTCTGGAAAGAGACTTTGCCGTTGAGGTTTTCAAATGTATTTTTCTGCCACATTGAGCACCACAAACCAGTGCCATCTAGTTCCATCACATTTGAGAGAAGGCAGACATCCTAATGGCTGATGTCTCCAAAACTTGGCATCTCACATCAAAACAGTAGATGATTAAATAGCATTACAGGTGAGAGGAATAATTTGTGTTTTTGATTTTGGGGGAAATTGTCCCTTTTTAAGGTCAAAACCACAAAAATAATCAGACCTTGTTTCCCTCCTTTCTTAAACCTGAGCCCAACCAGTTAACTCTGCAATTCTCACCCTAACACGTACACTCAAGCACGTCTTAAATAAGAGTCCCTATGTAATGTATTTTTATGCTTGTGCAAAGTCTGACTTTATAAAATATGCAAAAGAGTTTTTATAATTAATGAGAAAGCTGATGAGAAAGTTTATCAGTGGATTGACAGTGGACAGGGTCAGGCATCCTTCATGCAGCTGAAGGTAGGAGACGAAATCTCAAGGAACCTCACCATTTATAAAACAGTCATCGATGTATCTTTATGCATCAACGTTTTCAATTTCTATACATGATTTATTTTTTTTCTCTCTGTGACTGCTTCCATCTCTTAAAACAAAGCATGATCCATAATTGAAATAAACAGATACATTTACTTTTCTTTGTTCACGCTCAGCAATCCTCACCAAAACTCAAGAGCTTTGAAAGTCAACACGATGCACGTGTTTTATGCCTTTACTTATCACCCTCCGATACTTAGTTTTTAGGAACGTGCAGGCAGGGGCCTTACAGACCTGTTCCAGGTGAACATACTGTCAAGAATTGGGTTTTTAAATGTCCAATTATTGACACAAAACAATGTTTTTTTTCCCCTCCACCCTTCCTGATGGTCATAAAAGTCTGAGACCTCACTTAAAACTAGTAAAACAAAATTCAGCAGTGCTCTAATGTTGAATGAAGACGTATTATTTACATATAAGACAAAATAAACAAAACTAATTTAAAGCAATTTCTTTAACCTATAGTACACCACATCAAGTTACTTGACTAATAAACTGAATAACACTAAATAATGTCTTCATTATAGATGTGGTGATCCAATTGTTGCTATTCATTTTCTTTATGCCGTTGTTCCGATCTCTGACATAAAACATGTTTTATCTGTTTAATTCGTAATGGCATAGTATGATTAATCATTAACATCCTTTGCCATGACTTTAACAATTGAATAAGTCAGCAATGAATATATTCTATGTGTGAAAGAGATTTCAGAATACTGTGTTAGAATTGCAAACTATTACTATAGATAGCAGTGTGCTTGTCAATCTTCTAAAGAATTCCATTGAACCATAATGAAGGTCTGCATTTTTACTCATGTTGGCCTCTCTTCTTCACTCGTCTTCTCCCAGATGATCAAGAGAAACATCAATAATGTGAGAAGAATGACCTCCCATCCCACACTGCCTTACTGTAAGTACGACTCAGATCTGTCAGTAGATTAGAGGGGGGTCCGCCTCTTAAATTTGTTATCCGGAGGTATTTCTCATGTTAAGAACAGCCTTCAGGGGAGGATTCACATCACACAGAAAGTTTCGTTTTGTTTTTTTGTTTTTTTCCTTCTGGTCCCAGTGCTGCTGCTGGTTTAGAGAAGGCTGAACTACTTGTTAGGACCTCGTGTTTTCCAGTCAAACTGCAGAGCAGGGTTTGAGTTGTGAGTTGTTTGGCCGGATTAATTCCCAACAGGACACACGAACAGCTGTTCGTGCGTGCATGTGTGTAATAAACCGTTTCTCTCATCAATTATAAAACAGGTGATTTGGGGAACAAAGAAGTGCCAAACCAACATGTTGGGACCTGAATGCTCATCAAGGTGCACTGGAAAATGAACCAAACCTTTTTTTTTTTTTTCTTTGTTATCGTTTCTCAGACCTGACAGGAGCTCAGGATGGTAGCGTGAGGATGTTCGAGTGGGGTCACTCTCAGCAGATCATCTGCTTCAGAAGTCCTGGCAACTCCAGAGTCACCAGGATACGATTCAACCACCAGGGGAACAAGGTTACAAAATCACACTCATACTCACTTTGAGTCAAACAAAGCTGCATGGATTATGTTTACACGCACACTATTATTTTCAGTGGTTAGCACTGTTGCCTCACGGCAAGAAGGTCCTCGGTCAGATTCCCGGCTGGAGGCCTCTCTGTGTAGAGTCCTCCCACAGTCCAAAGACCATGCACATTAATTGGTGACTGTAAATCTCCCTGTGAGTGTGAGTGTTATATATCAGCGCAGTGATGAACTTGCGACCTGTCCAGGTTGTACCCTGCCGCCCGCACAATGTCAGCTGGGGCACAGGGGCTTACGGATAATGAATGAAAGACAGAGGCTGTGTTCTTTAATGGGAGTATGCATGGCTGCATGTAAACAAGAACATTGGTGGAATATTAATTTTCATCAGCCGTGCAGACGGCTTTGTCGGGATATTGTCCTCTTCAGTAATATCAAACAATATTTTGTGCATGTTAACGTGGATAGTGATGGAGCCTGTCAGATTGAGCAACATTTTCACACTTCCTCTCATCGCTTTGCCATTCAGGCACGAACCACAGTGGGGAGTTTGGCTTCAGCACATATTGTTCTTCAGCTGAGTGATTCAACCGCTCTGAACTCGGGCACTCGCCTCGAGCTAATAATTTTCTCAGATGGCGCCTCTCCTGTGCCAGTGCTATCTTATCTGCCTGTACTGGCCAAAAGAGTGAAATATGTTTTTTTAAAAAGAACTGGACAGAGCAGACATGCAGAGCAGTTGATTTCTGTTACGCAAGTGGTGTTTGGACTCGATGGGACTGGTGACGGAAGATAATTGTGGAAGATAATTTGAGCACGATCTAGATCTTGTGTGGGGAGCTGAGGTGTGCAAACACAGGAGGAGCACCTGAGGATATGTTTCTGTCAGTCTATGGAAAATGAAGGGTAATTCTATTCTGAGCAGCGTCTGATAACTACTCTCTGAATGTTTTCTGTAGTTCGGTATCGTGGACTCGGATGGAGGTTTGAGCCTCTGGCAGACCAACACAAGCGGGAACGCACCCAAACCATATCTGGTAAGAAACTCACGGAGCCACAGGTTCGTTTTGAGTTTTGTCTGGCTAGACATTTCTTGGTGTCGCCGCGCCCTCTTCCTGTCATTCTCATTTTTTGTTTACTCCTCTCCTGCCTCTCTATTACTGTCACCATCGCTAACCGTCTCCTCTGTTTCTCTGTGCCAGACGTTGCAGTGCCACAACAAGACGGCTCACGACTTTGTCTTCGTGGGCTCCTCGTCCCTCATCGCCACCGCGGGTCTTTCAACAGACAACAGGTGCGAGAGACTCTCCTCAAATGAGTTCTATTTCATAAACGTCTAATTAAAGCCTGAAGCTGTGATAATGACACGTTTTTGTGTTTTCAGAGTGTCAGAATGGATAGTAATTTGGTGATTTTTTGACTCCACAGGAACGTGTGTCTGTGGGACACTCTGGTGACTCCTGCGAACAGCCTTGTACACTGTAAGAAGCAGCACAAGACAAGAACTTTTTTTTTCAAATGAAGTTAATTCTGGTTATATTTCAGTAGGGCTGCAACTATCGATCGTTTTCATTATTGATTTATTTGCACGATTACAGTCAAATTGAAATTTCTTCTTTTCTCCAACCAACACTCCAAAGCCCGAAGACTCTTCATTTACTATCACAAATGACAAAGAAAAGCAATAAATCCTCACATTTAGGAAGCTGAAACCAGCTAACGAGAGAACGAATCAACTTAAGTTTATTCCGATTCTCTAATGATTAATCAGCTCTGTTTTTAAGCAAAAATCCGTTTCTAGCCTCTGAAATGTAAATATTTGCTGTTTTTCTTCATCTTCTATAACAGTAAACGTTTTTACCCACTAAACGATTAATTGATGTTTTGAGAATTAGTTATCAATAATGTCAAATGAAGCCTCAGGTATTACTCACTGTCCTCTCCGCCCTTCTGTTTTATTTCCGTCTTAAATGCTTCTGTCGATTCGTTCTGTCTAATGTACCCATCGATATCCCATCCTTCCCCAATCTCTCTCTCTCGCTCTCCAGCTTTCTGCTGCCACGAGTCCGGAGCTACCGTGCTCGCGATGGCCCCCAGGCAGCAGCTGCTCATCACAGGCGGGAGGAAGGGCTGGATCAGCATCTTGGAGCTTCCCCACAGGCACCAGCGCCAGAGCTTCCAGGCCCACGACTCCTCGCTCAAAGCGCTGGCTGTCGATCCGACCGAGGACTGCTTCATCAGTGGATCATCAGAGGGCAACATCAGGGTATTTATGACGGAGTTCACTTTCATCGTCATCATTAGATAACTTTCTATTAATTAAACATGATATTTTCAGAAGGATATTCAAGACGGAGGAATGTATGAATATTTTATTAGTGTTTGTAGAAACCACATGGTTTTCTCTGTTTTGAGTAAAAAAAAAAAAAAAAAAGTCATTATTTTGAGAACTGGGAACAGTAATTCTAAAAACTTGGATTATGAAAACCATGTAGATGACTTACTGTTCAGTTGAGCGGTGGATGACAGTCCTGAGGGGTGTTTAACCCCCCAGGTGTGAATGTCTCTCCTCCACATCAACAGTAAGATGATAGCACCATATAAGTCAAATAAATCCACTGTCACACTTCTTAATAACCACCTGCTCGGGACAACAGCCGGACCCATGCAAACTAAAGTGACGTGGGAAGAAGGGAAAGCGTTTGTGTTTTGACTGAGCAGGCCGGAGATGTGACCGTCTTCAGCTCGTGTATTTCCAGAGGCGGCGGCCTTTCATCTTGTAGACTTGAATATGTTGGCACAGCTCACACAGCTGTCACTCCAAGGATGAAGCCGCTGCGTCACACAGACGTACGAGAAATGGTGCAGTGCCACATCTTCTTGAAATTCAAATGACTTTCATTCTGGATGATTGCACACAAAAAAACCTTTTCAAAGCCGTGTGTGATGCTACTCATCTGAAGTCATTATAGTGGCTGATTGAAAATTTTACATGGGTGTGCTGCAAATATATGAGCTTTTAAAGTGTTTGATGAGAGTCCATGGAAGTGGGAGATTAGCTAATATGTAGAGACTTCCGTCTATGAAAAAAACCATATCAAATAATAAAGCTCCCCGGCTGGGAACACGAGTCAAATAATGCACAGAGCTCAGCGTGGCCCTCATCGGCTCCTGAAGATGTAAACCTTTGAAAACAGGTTTGCGATATAGAGTTTCATTTTTTTATGGCCGCTATTTAAAACCGTGGCTGTGTAGCAGCAAGTATTTAAGGCAGCAGAAATGTGAACGTGGGCTCAAGTCATACGTTATACCTCTTAAGAAATCCGTAAGTATCATCTTCTAGAAGGGCACTTTCCAACAAAGTGCTGTGCGTAAAAGAATAGAAACACCAGATGTTCATTCACTTATGTAACTAGTTGTTAGTTTTGCATTTCTGTTTTTAACATCAGAAAACCAGAGCTTGTTCCCGCGCCTCAGAATTCATAATGATGGGCCAGGAGGTTTAAGCGTTTCAAACTGTCACTGAAGAAGCGAAATTGTACTGATTGTCTTGAAATCCTCGACCCACAAGAATAGAGACGAGTGTTGCACCACGCCGGCTGCCCCTCTCTCTTCTTTCTGATCAGTTTCGGTCACAGCTTAAGTCTGACCCTCTCCTTCCCCTTCCACCTCTCACCGCCAGTTAACGACCTCCCTGCAGCTCGTGTGAATTTCTGACATCCTCCATTTCCTCCTCCTGCAGTTGGACGTTCACAGTTACACTTATAAAGCCACACAATTATAAAACATGTTTTCAGGCTTTGAGCATGTGGATAACACTTGTTAGCTGGAACAATTCTTTGGTGATGTTTTCATGGGATTTGTTGTAAAAAAGAAAAAAAAAAAAGAAAAAATGTCAAGTATCTTGTTTTTCAATATTCACGTTAGCTCTTTAGTACATTAACCATCTCCTTCCCCCCCCCC